>PVIH01013832.1:8156-56659 GCA_004025045.1 Sigmodon hispidus
AAAAAAAAAAAAAAAAAAAAAAAAAAAAAAAAAAAAAAAAAAAAAAAAAAAAAAAAAAAAAAAAAAAAAAAAAAAAAAAAAAAAAAGAACTCTGAAGCAGCTTAAAGAGACAGGAGGCAGAAAAGAGATTGGAGACCAATCTCAACAGACTGACTGAATTGTTTGTTTCAAACACAAAGGGGCTGACATGGCAGTAGAGAGGTGTCTGCCAAGGGCAAAGGGACGCTTGGGGTTTGTATAGAGGAGGTTTGAGGTATGGGAAGTTAAACACCACTTCTGGGGCTACGCGCAAGCCTTCAGTTTCTCCCTCTTGGAGTTGTTTTGTCCAGACAAGGCCATTTTATTTTTAGAAACTACCTTGCCCTAGCCAATGGGATGAAGGTCACAGTGGACAACTGAGTTTGGCAATAGCAATTCTGGGGAAGGGGCTGGTTCAAAGTTTATTCTAACACTGATAACCAAGACAATGTCAAATTACTTTCATTTTTTTTTAAATTACTCATTTATTATTGTTGTGTGTGGGTATAGGAGGACAAAGGCATTCGTGTGCAGGGATGTGTGTGTGAGGGTGGTGGTTCATATCACCACAGCATGACACAGAAGCCAGTTCTCTTTCCACCTCTACTCAGCTCACCATTGAGCACATCAGGCTTTATCCACAGACTCTGAGTCATCTCACCAGGCCTTCTTCTTCATCTTTTTTTTTTTTAATTTCTTCATAAGAGGTTTTTGTTTTCCCCAATTCTGCTTATTTTGTCCACCATTTCTTCCCAGACTAACTTTTGTGTCTGAAACTGTACAAAACCTGTACTGTTTTGCTATAAAGCATTGTCAGTTTTGTTATTCTGTAAATTTTAGATACTGGTAAAGCACCAGGGGGAAAGGCACAGGGCATAATAAAGCATAACAAAGCCTTACTGGTCTGGTCCTGCCATTATTCCCTTGGTAAATGTGCTTCTCCTCTCAGCACGTGGACTCTCTCCCCTGTAGACTTCTTATTCTTCTTGGACTTGGTATTCTGTGGTATAACAAAAACAGAATTTAATCTGGGCGGTGGTAGTACTCACCTCTTTAATCCCAGCATTTGGGAGGCAGAGGCAGAGGCAGGGGGAATCTGAGTTCAAGGCAGACCTGGTCTACAGGGCGTGTTCCAGGACATCCAGGTATACACAGAGAATCGAAAACAACACCAAAACAAAACAAAAAACCCCAAGACCCCCAAGCAATCCCCCCCAAATTTGCCCCATAAGAATGGAGAAACTGGGCCTGGAGAGATGGCTCAGTTGTTAAGAGCACTGATTGCTCTACAAGAGGACCTTAGTTCAATTCCCAGTGCCCACATGGCAGTTTGTAACTCTGTAACTCCAAGATCTGACCCCCTCACACAGACATACACGCAGAAAAACCACCAATGTGCATAAAATAAGAATAAATTATTTTTTAAAAAATGGAGAAACTATAGTTGGCTTGCCTTTCTGTCCAGTAAATATTTTATATCAAATCAGAGTAAATGGCAGTTTTTTTTTTTAAACTGTAGTGGATTCTTCAAACTACTTGGGAGTTGGAAGGACCCTGAAGAAAAAGATTAAGATTGATTATTAATTTGCCAAATAAGGGTGAACTGGATTGTGTTAATCCTCGCCTCGTGAAAATGCTCTGCACTGCACATTATCTCAGTTTCATGGGAAAGATCAGTTTTATGGTCTCTAAATTTAACAAACCACCTTTGAGCTGCCTCTACCTCAGTGGGGCCTCGGACAGGAAGACTTGGGAGCTCCTCCAGATTGATTGCCTCCTCCTATGTGGGCTGGACGGAATCCAGCCTTAGTTGCAAGGGAAAGAGAGATGCGGAACCAAATGGTCTGTCTTAGGGTGTTCTTAGGGAATCCAATGAAAAACGAATTTCATTCGGCTGGTCTTCTTGCGGTGCCTTTCGGAAATTGTAGTCAAACCTTGCTCATGATGCACCAATGTAGGCAAGGAGAGGACTACATTTCCCATGATGCCACGCGGCAGGAGAGTGCATTGCCTATTCTCATCCCCTTTACGCCTTACACCTTTCCTGCGCTCCCATCCCTTCAGACTGTGTTTTGGCTCGTTCCTGTCTGTGAACTACTTCGTGGTTCTCCCACCGTTTTTCTTATTATTTCCAGAGGTCAATGCGAGACATTGGCTCTGATTAAGCGACGGCTCGTGACCCGGGGTACGCGAGGGAATCCGAGTGGTTGAGGGGGTTTGAGAGGGCTAAGGGAGAGTTGAGCCTGAAGTGGCGTGAAAGGAAAGCCAGGAAGAAATGAGGAGCTCGGACGGCGTGAGTCTCAGTGAGAGGGGTGAGACTGGCTTAGGAGGAAAGGGATAGAAGGGGATTTAGGTTGGTAGGCATGGAGGTAGTTAATAGCGGTGTCTGCAGGTGAGAGCTAAGGACTTGATAGATTTGGAGCTGTAGACTGTCTGACCAGGAGGGTGGGGGAAGAGAGAAGGCTGGGTTCAAATAAGCATCTTTGTCATTGTTTAGATGAATTTGAGGCGTCGTTGTTATGTAAAAACAGTCTTGCAAGTATGGAACAATAAATGATTCTGACGCTTGTCCACACTGGTGAGGATCTGAATTTGATCGCAGGACCATACACAAAAATGGGAATAGTTCCACCAGTTGGAGACTGAGAAAAGGTTGAACTTTAGGGGAGATGTGGGATGAAAAGCCAGTTATGCTACATTCCTGTAATCCCAGCACTCGGGAGGTGGAGGCAGAAGGATCAGGTGTTCAAAGCCATCCTTGGCTATATAGCAAGTTCAAGGTGATCCTGAGCTGCCTGGTGAAGAAGCAGGAACATGAGGGGTTTGGGAGAAACAAGTGATGAGTGGCACCGGAGAGGAGAGTATGGAAATGATGAGTTATAGTGGACCGGATAGATCTGGAGTCAGAGTGACTGGATTGTAGGGGGGTACCTCTGACATTTGTACTTCTTAGGTGATGGAGATCACCCCTGCAAAGGGCGGACTGAACCGAGCTCACCTACAATGCAAGAATCTACAGGAGTTCTTAGGGGGTCTGAGCCCTGGGGTGCTGGACCGTTTGTATGGGCACCCAGCCACTTGTCTGGCTGTCTTCAGGTGAGGAGCCTTTCAAAGCAAGGACCATGGTTAGGGGATTGTAGTGGGGTCTGCAGTGGAATTAGTTATTATGGGGAGAGGCTTAGCCTAGTGTGAGTACCAGCATGTTAGACATTACTCCAAAGTGTAGTAATCCAGAACAAGAGGGTGTGAGGGCAGTAAAGGGGGACTGGTAAAGAGGTGAGAGGTGGGGTAAGATGTTTGAGATGCAAATGAGGGCAGAGTGCAGGTGTGAGGCTGCTTCTGGTAACATTTGGCCTCTGAACCCTACAGGGAGCTCCCTTCTTTGGCTAAAAATTGGGTGATGCGGATGCTTTTTCTGGAGCAGCCTCTGCCGCAGGCTGCGGTGGCCCTATGGGTGAAGAAAGAGTTCAGCAAGTGAGTCCTGAGCACAGCTGTTGCCAGCTGCCTTTTGGCTGCATTCTCAAACTGCACATCAAGACATATAGAGGACCTAGGGGATGAAACCTAGGGCCTTTCAACAGGCTCTGCCTTACATGGGGAATACCCCCAGCCCACACTTGCAGTGTTTTCTCTTTTGGAGAGTTGCTGCTCTTTTAAAGGTCCTGAGTTCAATTCCCAGTAATCACATGGTGGTCCCCAAATATCTGTAATGATGTCTGGTACCTTCTTCTGGCCCACAGGCAAAACACTATAATACTAAAATTAATTTAAAAAATTATACACATAAATCTTTATAAAAATATATAATTGTTTCCCAATTGTCCAATAATATCCTTTAAAAAAAAGAAAACAGAGGGGCCAGAGAGATGGCTCAGTGGTTAAGAGTGCTGACTGTTCTTTCAGAGGATCTGGGTTTGGTTCCCAGCACCCACATGGCAGCTCACTCCACTTGTGGAGGATCCAAGACCTTCACACAGACATATATGCAACCAAACCACCAATGCACATAAAATAAATCGTTAAAAAAAGAAAAGAAAACAGAAACACACAATGATTAAACAAAACAAAGGCTTTACTTAGCATTGCAGTATAGGCATCTGAAGTAAGAAAATACAGCTTCACCCTGGGACACTGTTCCAAGGATGGCCAGTTTAGAAGAGGTCTTCTTTCTACTCATGACATGCCACTCTCTTCCTGTGCAGGGCTCAGGAGGAAAGTACAGGGCTGCTGAGTGGCCTCCGGATTTGGCATACCCAGCTGCTCCCTGGTGGACTCCAGGGCCTCATCCTCAACCCTATCTTCCGTCAGAACCTCCGAATTGCCCTTCTGGGTGGGTATGTCATTTCCGTTTTTTCCTGAGCTAGGCCAGGGGGACTGCTGATTACAGCGATAAAAGGAGAAACTCTGAGAGGCCTCCCCAGAACCTATGCCCAACCCCAAGCTCCTTCAAAAATACACTGGACCAGGTGTGGGTATAGGGTGCAGAGAGTGTTCCTTTCTTATGGTCCATGGGGAAGCAGGACACAGACAGGGTTCCTTACTCCTGCTCATCCTGGTCACAGGGGCAAGGCATGGTCCGATGATACAAGTCAGCTGGGGCCAGACAAGCATGCCCGGGACGTCCCCTCACTTGACAAGTATGCTGAGGAACGCTGGGAGGTAAGGATTGGGCCTCTGTGTGCGTCTGCTGTGCTCTTATTCCCTGTAGCCCCTGAGACCCCAGTATGGTCCCTTTTGTCTCTAGGTGGTCTTGCACTTCATGGTGGGCTCCCCCAGTGCAGCTGTCAGCCAGGACCTGGCTCAGCTCCTCAGCCAGGCTGGGCTTATGAAAAGGTGAGGAGGGTAGAGCCAGCAGCTATCTCTTGGGTCTCAAATAAAGTGGGTACCTGGGGTTAGGAGGAATTGAAAAGAGTTGGCTGAGAAAAGAGGTCTGAGTAGATGTAACTGGAAACAGGTAGACTCTTCACCCCTCTCCATTTCTAGCGCTGAACCTGGGGAGCCACCCTGTATCACTTCTGCTGGCTTCCAGTTCCTGCTACTAGACACATCTGCCCAGCTCTGGTACTTCATGCTGCAGTACCTGCAGACAGCCCAGGTAAGAGCCAGGGCCTAGGACGGCTCTTCTCGTGTCTCACCACCGCAGAGAGTGCTCCTCGGCTCCCTCTTCCTGTCACTGGCTCATTCCTCTCTCATCTTTCCTTTTGATTTGCCCCTTTCTCCTCAGAGTCGGGGCATGGACCTAGTGGAGATTCTATCCTTCCTCTTCCAGCTCAGTTTCTCCACTCTGGGCAAGGTAAGTAGAGGACTGAAGGATGGTGATAGAGAGAGGTTATGGAGAAGTAGAATGGTGAGCATGACCACAGAACTTCCCGAGAGAGAAGGCAGGCGAGGGGGGAGTTCAGGGGCTGGGTGGTGAGTGGCAGCATATGTCACAGCCCCCAGCTGGCCCTCTCTTCCCCAGGACTACTCTGTGGAGGGGATGAGTGATTCTTTGTTGAACTTCCTGCAACACCTGCGTGAGTTCGGGCTCGTTTTCCAGAGGAAGGTACGCATACCCAGCCACCCTGCTTCTAGGAGACTGGAGTATTGGGGTGCAGCAGAAAGCCCCTGCCAGGACTGAGTGCTTGGGTCATTTGAGGCGGGGAGTTAAAGGTTGGTTTTGCATTGGGAGACCTAATGTCTAATAGAAAGATGTTAGGGTGGGTGACCGGAAAGAGGACCCAATTTCCCTGTGCCCCTCCAGAGGAAGTCCCGGCGTTACTACCCCACACGCTTGGCCATCAATCTCTCGTCTGGTGTCTCTGGGGCTGGGGGCACTGTACATCAGCCAGGCTTCATTGTTGTAGAAACCAACTACCGATTGTATGCCTATACCGGTGAGTCTGGATGGAGGTGGATGGGGAGGGAGCCAGAGGGCAGTGGTGGCGGCTGGGGTGGGTGGGTGGGTGGTGGTGGGGAGGTGGTGTAGCCATGTTTGTGGTTTAGGAGTTCTCTGGTATTTCCTAACACCTGAGGGCAGGGTTGAGAAAGGCAGCTTCCTCACTCCTCTTCCTCCCTGGGCAGAGTCAGAGCTGCAGATTGCTCTCATTGCCCTTTTCTCTGAGATGCTCTATCGGTTCCCCAACATGGTGGTGGCGCAAGTGACCCGGGAGAGTGTGCAGCAGGCAATTGCCAGTGGCATCACAGCCCAGCAGGTATCTATCTCTACAGAGTGGAGGTTGGGAGATGGGTTGTTGTCCTAGGGGAATAAGGTATTTCTGCCATAAAAGCACAGCCTCAGGTCTGTCAGGCTCCTGGCAGATATAAGAGATGCTGTTTCAGTGACATTAGGTGACTGCTCAGGTGACTTTCTGCATTCTTGTATTTTCCTAGATAATCCATTTTCTCAGGACAAGGGCCCATCCAGTGATGCTCAAACAGGTATGGGTGGGTACCAAGATGCTGGAGTCTAGCAGTCTGGGCACCTCGTAATTAGGGGACGGATGAGAAAGGGGCATCTAAACCACAGAACTGCTTTGGGCACTTGCCTTGGGTCCTACAGCCCCACCCTTGCCCCTGCAGACTCCTGTGCTGCCTCCCACCATAACAGACCAGATTCGGCTGTGGGAACTGGAAAGGGACAGGCTTCGATTTACTGAAGGTGAGTGGCTTCTGTTGACCTAATGTTGGTCATTGGCTAAAGTGGTAAGGCCAGCAGTTTGGCCGCGATGAATGAAAAAGGTCTTGTGCATTTATTTGTTTCCCTCACAGAAAGGGAGAGAAATGCTGGTCTTTTATTTTGATAAATTGGTAGTAGGAAATATGTTCCAAATCAATGTGGCTTAGATTCAGCTAGCTAGGTGAAGGTAAGAGGCAGGGTAGTTTAGTCATCTCCCTGGATAGCTTTGCCTGGTGTTTCTTGTAGTATTCTGTTGTCTTTTCGAATGTCTGGATGCCAGGAGTGTTAAGGTGACCAGACAGTCATCACGGTTTTTTAAAACTGTGACCTGCTGCCTCTGCCGGGATGCTGCCTGGAGGGGCCAAGGCCACTCACCTCCTGCCTGTCCCACCCGACCCCAGGCGTCCTGTATAACCAGTTCCTGTCGCAAGTGGACTTTGAATTGCTGTTGGCCCACGCGCGGGAGCTGGGCGTGCTCGTGTTCGAGAACTCGGCCAAGCGGCTGATGGTAGTGACGCCGGCCGGGCACAGCGATGTCAAACGCTTTTGGAAGCGGCAGAAGCACAGCTCCTGAGCCGGCGGGATCTGGACGCGGGCGGGCGAGCGGGCGGGCAGCATTCCAACTCAGGTGTATTTTGTTTACACACATGGACACTTCTTGTTTAATAAAATTAAGGAAAAAGCTAAACGGCTCCGGACACCTGCCCTCGTTTACCCATCCTAATTGGTGGTACCAACTTGTAGTCAAAAAAAAGGAGCGAGCGTCTTCTACGCACGCGCCGGCGTGGCCCCGCCCCTGCGCGCGCGTGCGCACCCTGCAGCGTTCCTGACCGTGCGCAGAATCCGCTGTGGCGTTCCGCATAGAGGCGCGTGGTGGAGGTCTCGGGGGTTCCTTGGTTTCCGAACCCCGGCTTTCTCCTCCGCGTGTCCGCGTCAGCGCAGGGTGGCGGCCAGAGCACCTACCTTCTTCGGACGCCCTGGTTTCAGTGACTCTAGAATGCTGTTGACACCGTGCACTCCGCCCCTAGGCGGAAGGACGTAGAGTGAGAGGGTCCCGCTGATGAGAGTGACGGGGTTTGACCTCCTGCACCCCATGTCCCTTTAATGAGCAGACCTTGACTTCTTTCCAAACACTCCCAATGCCTCATTTACCTCTGGCCTCTTTCCGGCCACCGCTTTGGGGGCTGAGGCCTTCGTGGGGTCTCTGCAAGCCCCAGCCACTTTGTACGCAGCCAGAGCTCCATGGCTCGCCCGTCTCTCGGAGGAACCGTGAAGCCAAACAGAAGCGCCTGCGGGAGAAGCAGGCGGCTCTGGAGGCTGGGCTAGCTGAGAAGAGCAAGGTCAGGGGTCAGTCCTTGGGTCTCCAAGACGTGGGAAGGGGCAGGAGACTGGTGCAGGGATCCAGATGACTGTGGTGTACTGGGAATTGCAGCGCCCCTAACCACCTCACCCATTTCCTCCCACAGTCACCTGCAGTGCCCACTAAGGCCTGGAGTCACAAGGAAGTAGTATTGTATGAAATCCCCACTGAGCCAGGTGAAAAGAAAGGTAAATGATAGGGATCCGGGTTTTTTTTTTTTGTTTGTTTTTGTTTTTCAATTTTGTTGCTTTTTGGTCTGTTGAAAGGCAGTTCAGCAGTGAATCTCTCTTCTGTTTCTACAGATGTTTCTGGTCCCCTGCCTCCTGCTTACAGTCCCCAATATGTTGAGGCAGCCTGGTACCAGTGGTGGGTGCGAGAGGGCTTCTTCAAGCCAGAGTATCAGGTTAGTGCTGGACAGAATAGGGCGATGAGGTCCCTAGGACTGATTGAGCAGCCCTTGAACTTGGTGGGCACACGCCAGCTTCACAGATGAGCATTCTTTCAACTCCTGGCTTTTCCAGGGGTTTCTTTATGCTTTCCTTGCATTGGCTATTCTTTTTTTTTTTTTAAACTTTTATTTATTTAATTATTTGCCTTGGTGTTTGCCTGGAACTGGAACTACAGACAGTTGTTAGCTGCCATGTGGGTGCTGGGAATCGAACCCGGGTCCTCTGGAAGAGCAGACGGTGCTCTTAACCGCTGAGCCATCTCTCCAGCCCGCACTGGCTATTCTTTGAAATTTTATTAATATTATTATCACTGTCATCTTTTTTTTTTTTTTTTTTAAGACAGGGTCTCTATGTAGACCAGGTTGGCATCAAACTCACAGAAATCCACCTGTGTCTGTCTCCCAAGGGCTGGGATTACACCTGGCCTCCTTTAAGTTCTTTTTGCCCTGAGGGCACCAGAGGGTGCTGTCCCTCCACCCCTACATGCAGTTTTCTCATGTGCCCTCACTTCCTCATTGCTTCTAGGCACAGTTGCCCCATGCTACCGGGGAGACCTTTTCCATGTGTATCCCACCTCCCAATGTCACTGGCTCCCTGCACATCGGCCATGCCCTCACTGTGGCCATACAGGATGCACTTGTGCGCTGGTAAGAGGAAATGGGGCTGCTGCAGTTCCTGACGGGAAGGTTGGAAGTGTCAGAAAGGATAAGTGAGCTCAAGGGGCCTGTATGGTGTTTCTGTCTCAGGCACCGGATGCGTGGGGATCGAGTGCTGTGGATCCCTGGCTCAGATCATGCAGGAATTGCTACGCAGGTGGGCCTTTTGTCCCGTTCCCTTTTCTTGGTTGCCAGTGCTGTCTTTGTTTGAATCAACTTGATTAGCTTTTTGTTTGCTTTTGATCCCTGTTCAGGCGGTGGTGGAGAAACAGCTGTGGAAGGAGCAGGGCATAAGGAGACACGAGCTGAGCCGCGAAGACTTCCTTAAGGCCGTGTGGCAGTGGAAGCATGAGTACGATGGTGGGCCCTTGTCTGACTGGCTGAACTTTTGCTTGCTGGTAGCATTCCGTTCTTCCCAGCTGCCTCGGAGCAGAAGCTCTGAGACTCGGAGTGTTTGAAGGACAGGGTGTGCAAGCTCTGTGTGTGTGTGTGTGTGTGCGCGCGCGCGCTTGCACACTTGTTTGTCAGAATGTACACATTGCATCTGTGTATATGAACGGATACATGCACATGTGTGGGCTTTGTAAACCAGTCTACTTGTCAGTTTCCCCTGAGGTCTCATCTCCCTCGCCTGCTCTAGGCCATCTCCTTCCATGTCTGTTATCCATGCTTTTGTCTCTCCTGCTTTTTTTTAGTTTTCAAAGTGGCTGCTCCTACCAGGCATGTGCAATGTGGGCCTTATGCATTCAGCATAGCTATGTATTGTAAACTTACTTAGAACATTATTAAGACTTCATTTGTATGTAACTTTTTTTTTGCTTTATTACATAATTCTCAAATGTGAGCTTTCTAGATGGAAAAGTCACGTTACAGTGTTATATAAAATAAATGTATGTATACACTCAAAACCCATGGGCTGCAGTGTGTGTGTGTGTGTGTGTGTGTGTGTGTGTGTGTGCGCGCGCGCTCTTATAACTCGGGCCACAGCTTAGACACCACTTGGTGTAGCCCAAGACAATTATTCATCCTGTGTGACTCAGAAAAGCAAAAAGTATAGATACTCTGCAGAGCCCTTTATGTATCTTTTGAAGCTGAGGAATGCTTACTCTGAGTGTATAGCTCTGTCTTCATCAGCTTCTAGACTCTCATCGGCCAGTACCACGTGCACCTTATTTCCTCTGATAACCTGGCATTGGTGAGCATTATTAGTGTGGGGGAGGTGCTCTGGTTGTGTTTCCTGACAGGAATCTCTGCTACAGGAAAGGAGGGGAGATCTATGAGCAGCTGTGCGCTCTGGGAGCCTCTCTGGACTGGGATCGAGAATGTTTCACCATGGACGCTGTGAGTTCATGTTACAGTCCCTGTGGGGTTTGTGGGGAGGGTGTTGGGAGAGGAAAGAGGGGAATCCCTGGGTTCAGTTGAGGGAGGATGTCAGGTGTGGACACTCAGATCATCCTAGGGCTCCTCAGCAGCTGTGACGGAAGCTTTTGTGAGACTCTACAACTCGGGATTGTTATACCGGGACCGTCAGCTGGTGAACTGGTCGTGTACTCTCAGATCAGCCATCTCAGACATTGAGGTGAGGAAGAAAAGCAGGCTGGCGGAGTCAGGTCCTCTCCGCACCCCCCCCCCAACAGCTGTGTTTGATTTTCTCAAGCTCCAGCCATTCTGCTTCTTTACCCATCAGTCAGATGGTGCCCTACTGCCCTGTAGGGACATTGTAAAGAGTCACAGAATCTGTGCAGTGCTCTGCCCAGTGAGCTGCCATGGCTTCTGAGCTCTATGACTTTACTGTGGAAGGTGGCTCCCAGCCCTCTGGATGGGCTTGGGTGGATGCATGGCTGTAGACTCCTGAGGATTCTGCTCTCTCACTTGCCTCCTCAACCTTCCAGGTGGAGAGTCGACCTCTGCCTGGACGCACAGTGCTCCAGCTGCCGGGCTGCCCCATCCCTGTGTCTTTTGGGCTCCTTGTTTCCGTTGCCTTCCCTGTGGATGGCGAGCCTGGTGAGTGTTGCACTCTTAACTCTGCTCTCTGTGGGTTTCTGGGACCCCTGGTATGGTGTTGGCTGTTAGGGCTCTTTACTTCGGGGATCTTGTGGTTCTCTCCCTCTTTGGGGCCTTAGTAAGATTCTATGAGAGTCTTTCACTAAGGAATGAGGTGGAAGGTTAATTCTAAGCTAATAACGGTTCACTCGTGATCACAGCATTTGGGAGGCAGAGGTGGGAGGATTCCCAGTTTAAGGTTCACCTGTCTACAAAGCGAGTTCCAAGCCAACCAGGGCTACACATGAGGCTCCTCTCAGTAAAGCAGTGCAAAGGAAGGTTAGTTCTAAAGTACAGTTTGTAAGTGTTCCAGAGAGTTCAGAACAGGGCAAGAGGCAGGATGGGCCAGGCCAGGCTGACCTTGTCTGCTTCCTGTCCTTCCTGCACCGCCTCAGTGCTTGATCGATTGTCTCCAGGTGCAGAGATTGTGGTGGGAACCACCAGGCCTGAGACACTGCCTGGAGATGTGGCTGTGGCTGTCCACCCGAACGACCCACGATACACAGTGAGTGACTAGAGTGCACCTGCACCCATCTGAGACCCGCCTCTCAGCTGTGCTGTGTTCTAATTATACACCCCCCCCCCCATTTCTGCTCACACTCGGAGTTAATCAGCCAAATGCAGCCGCTGCCCGTGTGTGTGTGTGTCCACCACTCTCATTGGTTCTTGTGCTTCATAGTAGCAGTGGAGGAACTGTTCAGAGACTGCCTGCTCCTGGGCTCACTCACTGGGCCTTGCACTCACCCCTTACCTTCTTCCCTCTTACTCTGGGGTCCTCATGGTGCAGAACCACTGTCCCACACTTAGACCTGTTCCTAACTGCTCATCCTTCCCTTTAGCATCTACACGGGCGACAGCTTTGTCACCCTTTGACAGGACGGCTTCTCCCTGTCATCACAGACACCACTGTTGAGCCATCTGTGGGCACAGGTGTGTGGCAGCCAAGGGTTCAGGGGGGAGGGAGGAATGTGGCATGGCAGGAGGAGATGAGGTGTGGATGGATACATGCTCCTTGAAACCCACAGCAGCTGTTTCCTCCAGGGGCCGTGAAGGTGACTCCTGGTCACAGTCCAGCAGATGCCGAGATGGGCGCCCGACATGGCTTGACCCCACTGAGCGTCATTGCAGAGGATGGGACCATGACATCCCTCTGTGGAGACTGGCTGCAGGTGAAGCCAGCCTTGGTGTTACCCCATCTCCTGTGGGCACCCTCTGCTCTGCCTCATCTTGTCTGAGGCCTCTAATCTTGTTACTTTCTCCCAGGGTCTCCACCGATTTGTGGCCCGAGAAAAGATTATGTGCACACTGAGGGAGCAGGGCCTGTTCCGGGGCCTGCAGGAACACCCCATGGTCCTGCCCATCTGCAGGTAGTGCCATTTTTAACCCTCCACTAGGGGCCGTCCTGAAAGGGAAGGAGTGACACCCGGGTTAGAGTGTAGGTTTGTGCCAGGTGGTCCTGGTGGGATCATCCAGGCTAGCCTGGAACTCCTCAGGTTCTCAAGTGTTAGGATCACGTAGGCCAGGCTTCTGTGAATTTATACCCAGCTGTCTCTTGGTACATGGGGCCTAACACTGCTACCCTTGTAGCCGTTCTGGAGACGTGGTAGAGTACCTGCTGAAGAGCCAGTGGTTTGTCCGCTGCCAGGAGATGGGGGACCGAGCTGCCAAGGTGAGGCCCCAGTATGGGGGAAACTGGGCCTGGATGGAGGGGAGCTTGGGAGGGACCTGTGAGGGACTGCTGTGTGCCCTTTCTGTCCCAGCATCTTCTTGGACAGCATTCAGGGTCCTTTCTGAGATGTTGAGAAGAGTGAACAGGCAAGAGTTCTGGCTGCCTGGCAGGGGGCTCAGTCCCCCAAACACACGTGGTGAGGGAGAGAACTGATGCACGCAAGTTGTCCTACGACCTCTGTGTGTGCATATGCATTGTACACTGACACAGACGTTTTAAAGTTATTTAATTGTGTGTGTGTTATGGTACCCAGGTGGAGACAAGTAGGTAAGCCATGGAGTTGGCTCCTCTCTGTGGCAAGGACTCAGGTTGCCATGCCGTGAGTCACAGAAGCCATCCATCTCAATGGCACCTTTTGGAGTGTTTGAGTCAGGGTCTCACTGTGGAGTCTGGGCTGTACAGGAACTTGGCTCGATCTGTAGCCCATACTGACTTCAGACTCACAGAGCTGGCCTCTGAATGGGATTAAAGGTGTGGGCACTTTTTTTCCAGGCTGTGGCGTCAGGGGCTTTGTCGCTCTGGCCCTCCTTCCACCAGAAGACCTGGCAACACTGGTTTGCCCACATTGGGTAAGGGAGTTCTCATGGAGTGGGGCAGGGGACCACTGGTCACATGAGGCCTCACCTGGCATCTTCTTTGACAGGGACTGGTGTGTGTCCCGGCAGCTGTGGTGGGGCCATCAAATTCCAGCCTACCGGGTGGTTGGAGAGAAGGCAGAGGTTAGTGGGAAGAAAGGCGGCAGGGTGTTCAGGGCGGATGGGAACCTTCTATGTGACAACCCCCTCCTGCCACATTCATCCCTTGCTCTTTTCAGGGTGACAGGAAGGAATGCTGGGTGGTCGGGCGATCAGAGGCCGAGGCCAGAGCAGTAGCAGCAAAACAGACTGGGAGAGCAGGGGCAGAATTGACCCTGGAGAGAGGTGAGTGTGTGGCAGTGGCTGGCCAGATCTGTCAGGGACACTGGGAATGGAGATGTTGAGCCGTTCCCGGGCAGGGTCGGCAGCAGTGGCAAAGGGCTCTAGCTGTCCCCATTCCCTGTTTTGCCTCCTAGACCCTGATGTCCTGGACACTTGGTTCTCTTCAGCCCTTTTCCCCTTTTCTGCCCTGGGTTGGCCCCAAGAGGTGAGGTGGTTAAAAGGGAGGGTGTGAAGGTGGGCGCAGCACAGGTGGACAGAACCTGACTGCTCATCTTGTCCTAGACACCTGACCTTGCTCGTTTCTACCCCCTTTCACTTTTGGAAACCGGCAGTGACCTCCTGATGTTCTGGGTGGGCCGCATGGTCATGCTGGGGACCCAGCTCACAGGGCAGCTCCCTTTCAGCAAGGTAATGTTAGCCAGTGCCCCAAATGCCCGCCTTCCCTTCTGGTTCCAGATCTTCTGCTGACCCCATCCATGTGTCCAGGTGCTTCTGCATTCCATGGTTCGGGATAGGCAAGGCCGGAAGATGAGCAAGTCCCTGGGGAATGTGCTAGACCCACGGGACATCATCAGTGGGCAAGAGCTGCAGGTAAGAACAGAGGCTTTTAGCTCAAGGCATGGGGAGAGCAGCTCCGACCTTGGCCCATGAACATCTCCATCATCCATCCCCAGGTGCTACAGGCCAAGCTGAGAGATGGTAACTTGGACCCGGGAGAGCTAGCCACTGCAGCTGCAGCACAGGTCAGGTCCATAGCCCTTGTGCAGGCCTCCAGCTTGGCTGCCAGCCTCGAAGGCACTGGCCACACCTGTCTTCCTTTGGCTGCAGAAAAAGGACTTTCCTTACGGGATCCCGGAGTGTGGGACAGATGCCCTGAGATTTGCACTATGCTCCCATGGAATCTTGGGTGAGCCTTGGTGGGTGGTATGGCAGAGCACACCTGTGTAGCTGGCCCTGCTGGCTGAGGATTAGGAGACTCCTTGTTCGTTCTCTCTAGGGGGCGACCTGCATCTGTCTGTTTCTGAGGTCCTGAACTACCGCCATTTCTGCAACAAGCTCTGGAATGCCCTGCGCTTTATCCTCCGGGCCCTGGGGGAGAACTTTGTACCCCAGGCAGCAGAGAAGGTGGGAGGAGGGCGGCTAGCCTGGGGAGGTGTCAGGGAAAGAAGGGGTCCAGCATCCAGGTCCTCAGCCCCCTGCTTGCAGGTGTCTCCCTCCTCGCACATGGATGCCTGGATTCTGAGCCGCTTGGCCTTTGCCGCCCAAGAATGTGAGAGGGGCTTCCTCACCCGGGACCTCTCGCTCGTCACCCACACTCTGTATCATTTCTGGCTCCACAACCTGTGTGATGTCTACCTGGTGAGTGGTAGGGCACACACACCCTGGGTTCATCCAGTTCCCTCCTTCACTGGCTTGGAGCTGTGGTGTAGTCCACAGCTGCTGCATTAGAATGTGGGCAGCTTTCAGACCAGCGTCTTTGAGCAGTGTCCTTGCCTCACTCAGGGACCTTCAGGACTTTGCAGTGGGGCTTATATCCTTCACTGTTTCTTAGCCTTGTTCCAGGGCAGAGGGCATGGTTGACTTGGCTAGGTCACAAGCTCAGGGCTCTGGGTTCTGTCCCCAGCAGTGTGTGTGTGGGGGGAGGGGAGGGAGGAGACACCACCACTGTCCCTGTCTGATTAGAAAAAAGGGATTTGGTCTTTTTTTGCTTAACTGTACCACTTCTGGGAATCACTGCACAGGGCCCTGTTCACATGTCCATCCAGAGATAGCATGGTGTTGGTGGTGTCCAGTACCTTAGTATATGCCTCTATCCCAGGCACTGGTCCCCACCCACACGACAGTGACGGGGAGGCAGGATGTGGTGTGGTTGTTCTGCTACCTGTCAGCTCTCTCCTTAGGAAGCAGTGAAGCCAGTGTTGTCCAATGTACCCTGTCCCCCAGGACCTCCTCAGGTCCTGTTCTCCTGTGCTGATACTGGTCTGCGCCTCCTCGCCCCACTGATGCCCTTCCTGGCAGAAGAACTTTGGCAAAGGCTGCCTCCCAGGCAAGGTGGTCCCCTTGCCCCCAGCATCTGTGTGGCTCCCTACCCCAGTGCCCACAGCCTGGTGAGTCATGGGCAGGGATGCAGGGGCAGCCTGTGATGGCCGTAGGGTCACTTAACCATGGGCCTTTTTACATGGGTTTCCAGCTCAGGTGTCATGTTTGCCTGGCATGAACCTTTTTTTTTTTTCCTTCTTTTGAGATGGTCTTTGTAGCCCTCACTGTCTTGGAACTCATTACATAGACCCACCTCTGCTTCCCAAATGCTGGGATTAATAGCCTGTGCCACTATTCCCAGTCCTAGTTTTGATATCTCACTAAGTTGTATTCAGCCTCAAGAATTAAAGTTTGAGCTGGGTGCGGTGATGCACACCTCTAAATCCTGGCAGAGGCAGGATTTTGTGTGTTTGAGGCCAGTCTGGTACACATACCAGGTTTTAAGACTACATAGAGACTATCTTTCAAAAAAAAAAGTCTGGGGCTAGAGAGGTGGCTCAGCAGTTAAAAGAGCATTTGTTCTTGCAAAAGACATAGGTTCAATTCCCAGCACCCACATTGGTGGCTCACAACTGTATCCCCAGTTTCGGGGGATCCAGCAGGCATGTGTATGTTACATATAAATGCATGCTTGCAAAAGGAAAATTGTTCTAGATTTAAATCTGATACTCACTGGGCTTTGTGTTTTGATAGTATTTAGATTTCTAGCCCAGTTGAGATTGGTATTCTCAGAGTGAGTACAAGCATCAGCCACTGGTCGTGCAAATCCCTAGGTGGCGCCCTCACATGTTGCCCTGTTCCTGGAGGCATAGCATTATGAGCAGGTGAACAGAGGGTACAGCAGCAGCATCAGTGCCGAGCTTCCTTGCTGACTCTGGGTTTACTTTACCAGGAGTCCTGGCGCCAGCCTGAGCTGGAATGCAGCTTCTCTAGAGTCCAAGAGGTTGTACAGGCAATACGAGCCCTCCGAGCCACCTACCAGCTTACAAAAGCCCGGCCCCAAGGTGAGGCTGGTCCTGGGTGTCTTCAGGAAGACAGCAAGGGTGAGAGCTGATGCCCACACTGACCCTGATTTACTGTCTGTGCTTCCACTAGTGCTGCTCCAGAGCTCAGACCCAGGAGAACAGAGCCTGTTCCAGCCCTTCCTGGAGCCCCTGGGCACCCTGAGCCACTGTGGGGCTGTAGGGTTCCTGCCCCCAGGGGCAGCAGCTCCCTCAGACTGGGCCATTGCTCCACTGGGTGACACCATTAAAATCTACATGAAGCTGCAGGTGACCAGAGGGGATTGGGGAATTGGAGAGGAGGAGGAGGGGAAGGGAGGCTGAGCAGTCTCTCCTGTTATGTTGTGCAGGGCCTGGTGGACCCCCAGAGCCAGCTACCTCGGCTAGCTGCCCGAAGGCAGAAGTTACAAAAACAGCTTGATAATCTTGTGAACAGGACTGCATCAGAGGGGGTTGCAGAGAGGCAGCAGAGGGTAAGGCTGAGTTCCTGACAGGGCATGGGCGGGGAGGCCAGCTCACTCACTCTCCTCCTTTTTCCTTATCCAGCTTTCCTCCCTCCGCCTGGAATTGTCAAAGCTGGAACAGGCAGCCTTCTACCTCCAGCAACTAAAAGACGAGACTCCTAGTGCCAGGGAATTCTGAGCGCCACTCACACCCATGCCAGTGTGCCTTCTCAGGCCCGTTTTGTGAGGACAGATCTACCTGCTGTTGGTGCAATGGGACCTCGGAGGTGACAGTGTCCACGCTCCTTATTTTGTAAAAGGAAGCAGGCCGGAAGTCCCTGTGATACAAGAATGAGATAGAGATAAAACAATAAAATCCCAAACACATCTGTGCGTGATCCTTCACCACCCTGTGCCTGTGACTGTCTTGCCCCGACCTTGTTCTAGGAAGGAGGGCTGCCTTGGAGCTTCTGGTGTGACACTGGTTCCAACAGTTCCCTAGACTTAAGAACACAGGGCTCTCTGGTGACCCTGCTCTCTACACCTTACCAAGCAGAAGTCCCTTTGTTCCTTGGCCTTGTGCCTGGGTTGGTATTTTTTTCTGAGCATGAATAGCTGTAAGGGGCATGCATGACACCCACTACAGACATACTCAGTGTCTGAGTTACTGGATAACTTCTCAGCCATCTCTCTTGCCCAATTCTTGGTATCTTTTTTTTTTTTTTTTAACTTTATTTATTTGCCTTGGTGTTTGCCTGGAACTGGAACTACAGACAGTTGTTAGCTGCCATGTGGGTGCTGGGAATCGAACCCGGGTCCTCTGGAAGAGCAGACGGTGCTCTTAACCGCTGAGCCATCTCTCCAGCCCCCCAATTCTTGGTATCTTAAAAAGAGCCCACTCACATGGGTTTTAGCTTCATTTTAGACACAGTGATGCTAGAGAATGGAAGTAAATTGCCCAACTTAACAGGAGATTTAGCCTAGCTGATTCAACAAACCAGTTCTGGGGCAGCTCCTTCCTACTGCAGTGAGGAGCTTTCAGACACGATGGTTGTCTTGACAAGTACTCCTGTTGCTGAGCAGAAGTGCAGGGCTCAGCTGCCATGTTTCTGCCCCTTCCCACCCTAGTTTCCTCCCATCCTGACACGGTTTTTACATCCAAGATCTATTTCAGCTGCTGGCACATGTCTGCATACTTCTCAGAGAACGGCTAAGATGGGGCACTCCAGATACCAGGGAGGTGGAGAGAGCCGAGGGCTGTGATGGGCCAGCTGACTCATCTGTAGCAGTTCTCTCAAACTATGGTTAGTGGCTGCCAAGTGGGTCCAGTTATAAAGCATTGTGGGGCTCTTTGAAGGACTGGACTTCCCTCTGAAATGGAAGCCCCTTCCTTCCTGTGTGCATCATGCTGGATAGACTATTGTCATATAGCCAGCTTACCTACAAAGGGAGGCGGTAGGTGCTCATCAGAAGCCAGGTTTCCAGCTAAAGTTTACAGGGAAGCAGAATGGCCATTGGTTCTTCACTGGCCCTATGAAACTTCACGATCCAGGACTACTGTCCATCATCAGCCACAGCCAATGGGCATCCACAGTCCTCCAGGCTTGCCTCTGGTGCCTGTTTGGTCCCCAGATGTACAGGCTGGAGGCATTTTGGAGAGACACCTCCTAGTTATTCAAGTCTACACTGACACTACTGCCACTGAAACAGGCTCCATGTGGCTCATGAGTCCTTCTGGACTCAGCCAGTAAAGCTTCAGACATGTGGGCCTGCATCCAGACCAGAACATTCACCAGCCACTCTGCCCACAGGAGAAACTGGCTGTTAGTCATGAGGCCAAGGTTTAGGGAGAAAGCAGACACTACATTGGGTGGATCCTTTAAAAGGCCTCAAACTCTGCCTGGGGGTGGGGCAGGGTTATCCCACTGGGAGGAAAAGTCACAGTCCCAAGGATGTTAGAGTCCATGGCTGGACACAGGACATTCTTGACCACTAGGCTCCAACCACCATATGGCCCTGACCATAGTGACCAGGCCAGAGACCAGCCAAGGAATGGTTGGTATCTGAGGTGAAAAAGTCAGACTAGGAGGTACATTCTGTAACTACTGGGAACCATGAACCTAGAAAGAGAATGACTTTGGGGGCTCAACATCCCGGCACTAACCCCCGTTCTTACGACCCTGTGGGAGCAAGTGATCCCTGCTACACTAACTGCCCCTGTTGCTTCTGGAGACTGCTCTGAAAATGCTTCCTTTATTGACAGCACCTGAAGTGCTTAGCAAATGTCCACGTTTATGAGATTTCACTAATGGGAACTGGCCCCAATAGCCCTCACTCATGCCAGGATCAGTTCAGCCATAGACCTTGTCTCTTGTTGGCTTTTATATACTGATATTTCCTACTAGAGGCCATATTTCTAAAAACAGTTTATATTGAAGTCAGATCTATGTGCAGAAAAATACCAGGTGTTCCTTTCTTAGACCCACAATCAGAGATCCCAGTAAGGACAGCCTATGAGAGCCTTTGCTGATGACAGCTGTCTGTAAATAAGAGACACTGGGAACATCATTAGAACCAAAAGAGAAAGAGAAGCTCGTTCACATTAACAACTTACCTTGCCCATATAAAATCCACAACTCAGAACTGGAGAAGACATTCCATTTAACCTCTCCCCCCCCCCTCCAAGTTTATAACCTGTAAGCAGGCTCAGCACTTGGGGCGCATTGTTCACCATATGTACCTGTGGCCTAGAGAATACCCCCAGCAGCCTAGCTTATCAGTGCCAGCAACTTGGCCAGAATCCGACCCTGGGCTGCTGAAACTCGGTGCTATAATGGAGCCCGGGGCCTTGAGTCCCACCCACAGTCCCACAGCCTGTCTGTTCTATTTCCTTCCTACTCACCCATAAGCCTTCAGACCTTCAGTGTCTCAGCAAGGCCCAGGAAGAGCGCCACCCACAATAAGGCTGGGAGTGGGAAGATCTCGCTTTAGGGGACAGGGTATGGGTGGAGAGTCATTTGTCCTGTTACCCCAGCAATAGCCAGGTGGGTTCTGAACAAACAGCAAAAGCCCCTCGGAGTACCAGCATGAAAGACTTCCTACTCCCACGAACCCCTGACCTGCTCATCTGTAGTTGCCTCCACTTGACTTTCAGACACTTCCAACTCAAAGCAAGTTTACCATCACTTTCCTCTACGTTAGAAAACTTCAAGACTACGTTCCATTTTCCTAAGCTGCAACAGCTTAGGAAGCAGTAGAGAGGGCATGAAGAGATGGCTCAGCTCTTCAGAGAACCCAGCACCCAGGTCAGGTGGTTCACAATTGCCTGTAACTCCAGCTGATGCCTCTAGCTTCTGCCGGGCACAGGAGCGCTAAGGCGGGCACGCATGCGCAAATGAAGTTGAGCCAGTCTTCACTGCCGCCCCATTCCCTACCCCAACCTCCCCACCCAGGTGCCTTCAATTAACTCTAGGGCCTGAGAGCCAGGCAGATGAGGAAACTAATGACCTGCCCGGTGGCCCTTTCTCGGGTGTGCTGAATGCGGAGTCCACCCTCTCCAACCCCTCTTCTCCAGTGTCTTGGGGATCGGTTTGTTCTGTCTCTGCTTAGGGGTGATAGTTTAACCTACCACCCTGGTTCTGAAGAGAGAAATCTCAGTCTAGCCACAGAGATCAAAAGGCCCACTCCTTTCCTGGTGGAGGTGGGACTGACTGGGGTTCCCATCAGCTCAGAAGGAGCCCTTGGAGTGCTAGATGAGCGGGCTAGCACTTGATTTTCAACCAAGTATATATACTACCTTAAATAGAAGTCTTCTCAAATCCCGATCAAGATGCCCCATAAAATGTAATGGCGGTGCTGTTGGTCACGTAGGGGCTGCCGAGTGTGTTCTCTAGAAAACTGAACATGGGAGAAAGACAGAAGACCCGAGCTGCTAAAGCAAAAAGGAACAGCCCCAAAGCGGCCTGGGTATTATATATGGTTCCTGGGCCCGCCCCCTTTCACCCATTGGCCCTATGTAGAAACCCCGCCCCCATGCCCTCCTGCCATTTCTCCTTAAAATATCTTCTGGGAACAAGAAACCCCCATCTCAGGAGACTGCTTTCCTTGTCTATTTATGCCCCCCCCTCAACTCTCCACCACAGCTGTGGTGAACCCAAGGCATTATCTCAATTGTACTGCTCTAGGGAAAGAATCTGGAAGCTGCACCCTGATGACTCCAGGCCTTGAGCTCTAGTAGATGGGCTAAAGAACAGACATCTGTCCACTCCTCAAGCCTGGGTACCCAGTTCATCGGGAGTCCGCATGCCTGACCATCGGGGTCACCTCCCTACTGGTGCAGGCCAAGGGCAAGCCACAGAACACTGGAGTCCTCTGGGAACCTGTGGGTTACTACTTTGTAGCTGGAAGTTTTCCTCTGTCTGGTAACCACTTGCTCCCAAATAAACACACAAAGGCTCAGCTTCTTGCTAGCTAGCTAGCTCTTTTTTTTTTTTTTTAAATAAATATTTCTATTCCATGTGAATTGGTGTTTTGTCTGCATGTATAACTGTGTAAGGGTGTCAGATCTTGAAATTACAGACAGTTGTTAGCTGCCATGTGGATGCTGGGAATTGAACTCTGGTTCTCTGGAAGAACAGCCAGTGCTCTTAACCGCTGAGCCATCTCTCCATCCCTCTAGCTATTTCTTACATCTTAGATTATCTCTTATTATTAATCTATGTATTACCATGTGTCTTTACCTATGTTCCATTACATCTTGCTCCCCTGGCAACTCTCTGACTCAGCATCTGCCTGACCCTGCCCTTCTTTTCCTGTATCTCTGCTTGGATTTCCCGTTTGGCTGTAAGCTGCCTTGCCATAGGCCAGAACAACTTCTTTATTAACCAAGGGTAGCAACACATATTCACAGCTGGGCTCAAAGGGGTGCATCACTAATCCCAACTCAAGATAATACTGAAGAAGTGAGTCTGGTAAAAATAGGAAGAAGACTCTAGATCTCCAAGAGTATTTGAACTATTTAGGCTGGGTTTCCACTCTGGCATCAATCTGTCTCAAATGTGCCCACCTACCATGGTACATCCCTCCTGAGTTATCTACATTGTTCTCAGGAGAGTCCTGGGATGCAGGCATTGCCACCATCCCCATTTTGTTGGTGAACAGAAGCTTGGAGAGGACCGACCCTTCTTCTAGGACACCTGGGGTCCCAGGTCCACATGTCAGATGTCACACACACCTCTCAGGGCTTCCTCTCCCCAGCCCTGGAACTTTCTGTCTACTTCTCAGCTGCTTCTCACTTCTCTCTGAACTCTCTCTACTTTGCTTTCAAGCCTGACCAGCCATGCAGGCCACACAGGAGCCAGGGCCAATGGGCTATGTTCTGAGATGTTCTGTCCACATTCCTGAGGGTTCCTGGGGCTACAGCCCTAAAGCTGATGACAAAGGTGTGCAGTTAAAATCCTCCTTAAATTAAAACATCTGTATGGTGCCTGGTTTCTTGGCTGCAGCTGGACCTCAAGATAATAACTCTCTCCACAGCACTCAGGATTTTCAGGATTGCCACAGGCATCACATGGATGCTGGGGACAAAGAGGATCGCAGAAGGGTAGGTGTTCTTAAGAGCTCACCTGGACGTGCATGTGTGTTTGTGTGTGTGTGTGTGTCTGTCTGTCTGTCTACAATTACCTTACTTCTCATATTCCAGGCTTCTGAGGTGTATAGTTGTCATCTCTGCTCAGCGAGCAGGAGAATTAGTTAGGAACCCTGGCATGCAACTCATTTTTCCTGTCTTCCCTGTGCTCACAGACTCACTGGACATACCAAGTCGACAGAATCCACGTTTATTAGCATGTGGTAGGGCAAAGGCCTGCTGGGTGAAGGTATGCTCACTCCCAATGCCCAGTCCCCAAAGCTGAACGCTGGAGGCCCACACAGGCTTCAGCTGTTCTTAGGTTCTGCAGGTAAGATGGTGTGGTGGCCCTTTGTGATGAAGGGTCATATTGGTCCCTGAAGGGAGGTAGAGGAGGAGGCAGATCTGGGGAACAAAAATAAGTAGAGGATGAGGTGTAGGTAGCACCCCACTCCCCACTTGACTCAGCCACCCCAAGCAGAGCCCCACAGGAACACAGAGAAGCACACCGTCCCCTCTCTAAGAACTACCTTTTGGAGCATGCCCAGAAAGCTGGAGTCCAGGGAAGCCTTGGTCTGGAAAGCCGGTGTCAGCTTTACTTTCAAAGTCATCTTTGGCCCTGAAAACCCAAAAATGTGTCTCAGGACCCTGCAGTCAGGGTCATGGTAGCTCCCTGGGGGAGGGGCCATGTCCCATATTCCTCCCAGACTCCGTCTCCTCCGGTGCTGTCCCATCAATTCTCAGATCAGGGACTCGGAACCACGGAATGGCCTCCCCTTCTCTAGCCTCCATGTCCACCACCAGCCCTCACCTGTTGCATGTGAGCTTTTGAGAAGGGCCAGGATGAGGAAGAGCGGCATCAAAGACGCCATTGGTGCTATCTCACTTCTCTGATGGCCGAAGAGATGTGGACACAGCCTCTCCAGGGCCCTCAGCACTGTTGTTGGGGGCACATAGAGACATGGCGACTGGACTTTCCAGTTCTCCCTAAGCGGTTCCCATGACCCTGGAGAGGGCCACTCACGGGCTCCTGACTAACGTGGAGTGGTAGTCCCTTCCCACATTGTTTGCTTCAGACCTCCTGCCCCACCTAAGCCTGGGTCCCTGGTGGTTCTTGGGATTAATGATTAACTGTTCTTAGTTGTCATCATTCCTGCCAGAGAAAGCTCTGGAATGTGACCACAAAGGGAGGGGTGGGTGAGGCCTCATTCCTCCCAGCCAAGAGGTGTCAGCCTCAGTCACTTTCCAGGTGGGAAATCTGGGTTGTGGGGAGCTTCTAAAATTCAATCCTTGAAATTTTGCTTTTGTTTTGTGTGGTGTTTTGCCTGCATATAAGTATGAACACCAAGTGTGCAGAGCTCACAGAGGCCAGAACACATCAAATCCTCTGGAACCAGAGTTACAGATGGTTGTGAGCTACCCTATGGGTGCTAGGAATTGAACTGAGCCCTTTGGAAGAGCCACAGAACAACAAGAGCTCTTAACCCCTGAGCCATCTCTCCAGCTCCTATGTGTGGGGATATATTGTGTATTTAATAGAATTTGTCTGGAATATCAGAAGACAGACTCATCCACAGCCAAGCCTTGAAGATCAGAGAGTGGTGACCCACACCTTTAGTCCCATAACTCAGGAAACAGATATCCATTGTGTGGATCTCTGTAAGTTCAAGGCCTAACAGCCAGGCAGCAGTGGTGCTCACTGTTAGCCCCAGCACTTGAGAGGCAGAGGCAGGAGGATTTCTGTGAATTTGAGGCCAGCCTGGCCTACAAAGTAAGTTTCAGGGCAGCCAGGATTGTTACACAGAAAACCTGTCTTGAAAAAAACAAAACAAACAAAAGGCTGGAGAGATGGCTCTGTCCTCTGATATTCCAGACAAATTTTATTAAATATACAACATATCACCACACCTATGCCAGACTTCTTACGTGGGTGTTAGAACATGCATAGACTGTTTACCAATTCTTAAATGGTATTGATGTGTGGTAGATGCTGACCACCACGGCGATCTGGTGGCACACTCTTCACAGAGGTAGCTGAGCCATAGAAAAATGTGAGTGATAGCCTCTGAGGTTCTGGGAACATCACATGCCACACACATGTGAAGCATTAATCAGGCTGAGCAAACAGTTCTACTGTTAATCACTGCTACTCTTGCTCAGCAAAGAAGGAAGGACCCGCGTTGCCCCAGGAGGCAGTACTTCATGGCAAGAGCCAAGAGCTGGGCAACTGACCCCTGGGCTTCATCTTTCATCTCACAGACTTGCCAGTTCTGAGGGAGATACATTTGGGGTGCAGCTGTGACCCCTTACATTACTGCCATCACTGCTTATGAGGGGTGGGGTTGAAATGGCTGAGAGCTTCTTCCTCTTTGGCCATTCTGACATCCTTTCAGACAGAGGCTCCTTTCAGGCTCCTGTGTCCCTTTCACCCTCACTGGGACCACTTTCAGTGGCTTCTTGGGGCCAGAGGGGATTCCTGACCCACAGAGTAGTGGGAAGTAACTGTCAATCACTGAGCTGGAGGGTGGAGTTTAGTCTCAACACTTCCTCTCCTCCCATGCTTCGGGAAGGGACCCAACTTTTCCAGCCATGCTTATCTGCACAGAAGGCAGGCGCAGGGGCCATGTGCTGGGGTCCCAGCTCTCCAATCTTAGTGCCACCAGCTCCACCAACTGGCCCTTGAGGCCCAGTCTGATATAGAAATTCCAGAAGGGAAGATAAGTGCCACAGAAGTAGGGGTGTGTCAGCTGTGCTTCAGAGGTAGGCACTGCCAGTTGTTGGCCACAGAATCTCTGCACCATGGAGACAGTTCTATGTTTTGGCACCAGGGTTTGCATTTGGCTCATTTATCTGCACTCTAGACTGTCCTAGAGTGGGCAAAGGAAGACTTGGAAAAAAATACTTGCAATCCATAAGGACCCCCCCCCTCACTTTCAGCAGCAAAGGCAGAAATGCCAGTGGCAAGGGCTGCCATGATGGTGGCAGTAACCATGACAGTTGCTACAGAAGCTGAAGCAGTGGTGGTGGCTGTCCTCGTGGGAGATGTTGACCCAACTGACACCTTTAAAGTTGTGCAGGTAGCAGCTGCAGCCACACCTGGCATTGCAAGTGACAGGTCCCATTCCCAAACTCCCCTGGTCTTCACTTGTCTTACAGGCCTCGTATGACTTCCTGGGTGCAACTTTGAATGGCAGTGGCTATCATTATTAACCTGAAAAAGGGACGAGAGTCATTTTTTCTCACTCAGCTCCAGCTAGCTACAAATGACCAAACTATATAACAAAATCCAGGAGTTGGGTATTCAGCTCAGCGGCACAGTGTTTTGCAAGCACAAGGCAAAATGGTTCAGTTCAAAACATGAGGCAATGAGACAGGGGGATAATGACACATGACCAGAAGATGCTCTAGACAAGGCAGGACCATTTCTATTCTATCATGGAGGGTGTCCATTAGAACCTTTACCCCTCAACTCCTTTTTCCCACTTGATACCAGACAAACACTTCCCCACTGAAGGAGCCCCTTCCTTTGCTGGATGCTGACTACCCAGGTACCCTCACCCAACATTCTCCCTCCAAGGCAGGTTCCCACCTGCTCTGTGATGCCCCTTGGACAACTGCAGAGGGGTAATGGCCACACTCTCCCTTCACTGGCCTCCCAGGCACCATGGGCTTTCATGGCTAAACAGGCACTGAACAAAGTCTGGTGTCTGCTACTCACCAGGTGTTAGCTTGGGCATGTTGATTTCTGGTGCCAGGTTCTTTTGCCCTCATCTGGAAAAAACAAGATGATATTGCTGACTTCATCAGTTCTCAGAGGTGAGATGTTTAATACACACAGGGATGGTTGGCCACCATGAGTCAGGAGGCTCCTGGGACTAGCTCCTCGGCCTCTGACTCAGACAAAGTCACCTCTTGTGACTGTAAGATGCCATCTTGGGCCAGGTATGGTAGTGTTTTCTTGTAACCTCAGCACCCAGAGGCAGAGACAAAAGGATAGTCAAAGAGAGCCTGGTCTTCATAACAGTATCCCGGTCAACCAAGACAAGATACCAAGATCCTGTCTCAAAAAAACAAAACAAGTTAATATCCAGGCATAGTGGTACATACCTGTAATCCAGCACATCGGAGGTGGAAGAGGAAAGACCATGAGTTCAAAGTCATCTAGTAAAATCAAGTCCATTTTGAATTACAGAGCACTTTGTCTCAAAGCAACACACACACACACACACACACACACACACACACACACACACACACACACACACGGAGGGAGGGAGGAAGAGAGATAGAATTAAGCCAAGTAAAACAAAAATAACTATATTGAGAGTATAGGGCTGGGAGGTTGAGGAACTGGCTGCTGCTCTCCCAAAGGACAAGGGTTCAATTCTTAGCACCCACACAATTACTCACAACTGTAATTCGGATTGCTCTATTCTGGCCCCCATGGGTTCTACACAAAAGCAGTTCACAGACCACACATGCAGGCAAAACACTCATACACATGTAATAAAAACATTCTAAAAAGAATAGCAGTTCATGAGTTATTTAAAAAACTGAGAGGCTATTGGCCTTTACCTACACCGGGCTCCTCTCTCTACACACCTGGGCCTTTTTCCTATGAGTTGTGACCGTAAATGGGAGGAGGGGGTTTGTTCACAAGCACTATTCCAAAATAGTAATTCTCACCCTTGGTATTATTGACACATCAGGCTGGACAATTCTTTAATCTGAAAGGTGTTCCATGCCATACGAGTGGCCAGCAGCATCTCTAGCCTCCTCCTGCTAGATACCAGTGACCTGCATCATTCTGTGACAGGGATAGCTCTGGGAACTGCCGTATTCCCGCTGGGGAGGCAAAATTGGCCCTTCCCACTGAGAACCAGTGTCCCAGGACCCTAGAGGAAGCCTAGTGGGAAAAGAGAGAGTCAGTTACTCTCTAGTCCAAACAGAGCCACAGGGAAAGGCCTGCCTCTGCCTCAGTTTCCCTATCCTGCAGGCTGTACAGTTCTGAGCCATCAATCCCTGGCACAACTACAGAGACTCATTAATCTCCCATTAATTTAACTAATGGGCAGTTGGCCTCTCTCCTCTTCTTCCCTGATCCAGCCCCGCCTAAGGGCGTAGACACTAGTCATGCCTGACCACTCATCCTCATGAGTCCAGCTCCAGGCCTCCTACCCTGAGGATCTCAGGTCTCTCCATCCCTTCTGCCACACATGTCCCTCAGAGAGCAACAGCCCTGCTTCCAACCCACCAAGATACTCCCATTTCTTAGGGTGCTAGGGATAAGCCCACAGTCTTGTGCATATTAGGCAAGCACTCACCACTGGGCCTCATCCCTGACACCGGCAAAGGACAGCTGACTGTCTCCTGCATGCTGGGCACTGTACCAGAGATTGGGGCTATGGATGGGATGGAGACAAAGACATTGCCCCATAGTGCTCACAGTGTAGGAGGCCTTAAGTAAACCAGCTTTAGGGACGGGTGGAGGCTCCTCTCTCCGAGAGCCCCCGTGGAACTGGTCTCGAAGATAAGGCTTGATTTAGGTAGGAAATAAATGAAGTCTTAAGTGTGGGATTCAAAGAGGATGCGGGTATGATTTCCCCTTGGGCACCACAACTGAGACCTTCCACTGAGGGGGGTGGGTGGGCAGAATGTCTAGAAATAGGAGATGCACACTTTTGAGCAGAGGCAGCTGCTGGTCTGGGATGGTAGGGAAGGGAGAGGGCACATGTCCCCATAGGCTAGACAAATGATGTCAGCCCTTCAGTCCGTCCTGTCAGTCACTGTCTCAGCTGTCCCCACAGCCTGTCCTATTACCTTACACATCGGAAAGCAGCTGTCTGTGTGCAGTGAGCCACATGAGGGCTGCCCCCTTCTCTGCCCTTTCACCTGGTCTTGGGGACACCCCACCCAGGGCAGAAAGTGTGGCCATGTGTGAGTAAGGGGTGTGGAGCTGGATGACGCCAGAGATGCAGGAGGGTGAGTGCGTGCCTCCTCCCAAAGCCTGGACCCGTCCACTGCCCTGCTCAATCCTTCCAGAACATAAGCATTGGCTCAGAGCCTGCAGGCCAATCTATAGGAGACATTCCTTCTGCAGGGGCTGGATAAGGAGGCAGGTTAGCTACCCCACCCAGATCCTTTCCATGGCCCCAGATCCCACCCCTTTGGTGGAACCGAGGTTCCTAGCTCTATGACACAGCTGCGGTCTCTCATTATCAGGGCACCCCTATGGGTGGGGTAGCTCCATTTGCTCAAGGCTTAGTTCAGAGTAGCCCCAGCCCCCATGACGTCAAACCTGACCCCTTATAAGATGAAGGGTCCCTGGCCTGTGGTCCCTCAGTGGCCTCCCAGTTCTGACATGGCTCAGCTGACCAGCAGCCTCTGCTCCACTTTTGGCTTTCTCTGCTGCCTCTTCTTCCTTCCAGCTTCTTGGGAGGCAGGTAAGAATCCCAGAGAGGTAAAGGGGTCATCAGTATATGAGGGGTAGAAATTATGAAGGTCTTATCCTCAGTATCAATGGGGCTGGATGGCCAGTCACAGAAATGAAGGCGAGTAGCACAGATGGCCACGAAGGGTTGCTTAGTGTGTTTCTGCAGAAAAGGACTCTTGATTCTGCTTCATTTCTTTTGAGACAGTCTGAGGGGCTACGCCTGCCCTGAGCTTCAAGCTTATATAAAGACACTGTGTGGACTTTAGTTCTAGAAGAAGAGGGGAGGAAGCTGCCACATAGTGGGCATTTACCACATGTAAGGAAGCCATGAATGCTCACGGTACTTTATCTCCCACGGTCTTCCTAATATCCCACAGAGGGTCAGTGATATCTATCTTCCAGCAGAGAAGTCACACAGCTTGGGGTGGGGGGCAAGCTTTGTGGGGCAAGAGCATGGGGTGGGCTCTGAAAGGTTCTATGCTGACTTGGCTTTTCCACTTGACTCAGTCATTTAGTTCACCTATTGATGCTAGCTAGAAAGATGCTGGTAGCCTGTGCTAGCGGCTGAGGTACAACCTACTCTGCACCATGCATGGTTCTAGGGGCTTTGTCCATTTTTATTCATTCAACTGTCATGGCAGCTTAGAGGTTCGGTCCTCATCTGATAGATGGAAAACATCCCAAGGCTTGCATAAAAAGTTTGCCTCACATAAGAGATGCTAGAGGAGGAGGCGGCATCTCTCAGTTCACTTAGTTAATAGATGGTTGCTGGGACAGGAAGTAGAGATACCAGATGCAAGGGCACTCTGAGGGAGCCTGGGCATCTACAGGAGGATCTTGGTCTTTATCATGTAAACAAAAATGCAAAGCTCTCACATCTCTCACAAATATGAGATTTCAAACTGGAGAGCGGGGGGTGGGGGTGGGGTGGGTGCTTCTGGTGCATAGGCCCAACTAGGGGCACAACTAGGCAGGAGCTCCTGTCTTGAACTCAGGATCTTGTTGGGGTCCCATGGGATGGCAGGGGTGGGCTCTGAGACTCTTTCAGCACATGCGACAGACTTTCACAGCATGCTCTGTCGGCATCCTGAGCTCTTACCCAGAGGGTCCTCCGGCAAGCACTGGAGCCTGCCTCAACTTCCCTGTCTATGCGCTTACCTGCTTCTCTTCCTGAGTCTGCAGAGGACCACCTGGTGTCAAGTTGCTGCACAAGCAGAACAAACCAGTAGGGGGCGCAGGGAGCAAACTCACCCTGGGGATTTGCATCAGGACAGAAGGTAGACAGTGGTGCAGCAGTGATGGGTGTGGTCAGGGAGCGCCCTTGGAAGTTATCGGAGCAGGATGCAGGGCACACAAACGCATCTGAGTGAGATGGTGACGAGTAGGGGATGGAGACTGGGTCAGGGCTGGGCACATGGCTGTATATAACAAGAGAGAAGTAAGGGGAGAGAGATCATCCAAGTGGGTGAAGCCCACCGGACTGTTCTGGTATGGCCCGGCGTCTGTCCACAGCAGCTTGGTCCTGAGATTCAGGTGGGACACAGAACTCCAGAGCCTGCCCGAGGAAGTTCTGGAGATACAGGGGCAGCACCCAGATTAAATCACAGCAGTGAACAGAGGCTGAGGATGTAGTTACAATGGTCCAGTTCTTGCCAAGCGTGCTGGAAGCCCTGAGTAAGTTCCCCAGAACTGTGGTGGTCCTAACACTAGGGAGGCACTAGACGCAGGAGGATCAAGGTTCAAGGTAATCCTGGTTTACATAGCAACTTCAAGTCCAGCATGGACTATGTGAGAACTTGCCTCAAAATAAATAACTTTAAAAAGTCGATACTCACCCCAGACTTGATGGTCAGCCATCTTTCTTCTATGTGTTCATCATGGGAAGTCACTTAACACAGATGTCACTCCTGTGTCTTCCAACCTTTGGAAGTCACAATTATATGTATTTTATGTACATTGGTGTTTTGCCCACATGTATGTCTGTGTGAAGGTGTCAGATCCCTGGAACTGGAGTTACAGACAGTTGTGAGCTGCCATATGGGTAGTACTGGGATTTGAACCTAGGTCCTCTGAAAAAACAGCCAGTGCTCTCAACCCCTAAGCTATTTCTCCAGCCCTGATATATATGTAAATACATATACACATATATACATACACACATATTACATTATATTCCTAATATATTTATATTATACATTATATTACATATTTTTAAAGTTTTTAAAAAATATTTATTTATTTATGTATTATTTTATGTGGATTGGTGTTTTGCCTGCATGTATAACTGTGTAAGGGTGTCAGATCTTGGAATTAAAGACAGTTGTTAGCTGCCATGTGGATGCTGGGAATCAAACTCAGGTCCTCCAGAAGAACAATCAGTGCTCTCAACCATTGAGCTATCTCTCCAGCCCCTATTATATTATTTATATATTACATATAACATATATTACTATATATCTTAATATGCATAGTGGAAGGCGGTGGGCATTCTAAAGTTTTTTCAACAGTCTCAAATTATTGTTTCCTCTGACAATTCAGTAAATTTTTACGGTCCTGCTTGTTAGAAGAAGCTACTATTCTTAGCTTCCAAGCATTAAGCTGACCTGAATGAGGGCAACATTGATGGGGACAAAGCCTGAACCTTGACCCTCAGTTCTGCCAGCAGAATCCAGCACTCTCTGCCATGACTGGCCCACCTGTTCACTTTGTGGGTCTTTATTACATTTCGAAAGCATGGAGTGCACTAGAAGCCTGGCCATGCCAGTTAGTTAGACCTCAGTCTCCTCCCCACCCATAAGAACATAAGGCTGTAACTCCCATATCTGTGAAAAAGATTAAATAGACACGTCAGCAGCAAACTTCAGAGTGCTGCACTAGTGCCCTTTCTGCCCCCAAGAGACTGGCCTGGCTCACATGCTCGGTGCTGAGGTCTGAACCAGCACTAGTCTGGAGCTGGAATCCCAGGATTGGTGTTCAAATCCTGATTCCACTCCCTCACTTGCTGGGTGTCCCAGAGATTACCTGACCACTCTGAACTTGTTTCCTGGGGTATAAAACTGGGAGAACAGAAGACATTTCTCAACTTCAAGAGGTTCTTGGGGCAATAAATGAGGCTTATAGAAAATACTGGACAAAAGTTGTTGCTATTACTAAGTATGTGGCTGGTCACTTTCCCTGAGATTCCAGCTTTACATATAGAAAAATGGGGAGATCGACAGCTTCTAAGAGCCTGGTGAGGCCCTAAACATAGAACCTTCATCTAGCAACTGATGGAAGCAGATGCAGAGATCTACAGCTAAGCTCTCGGCTAAGGTCCTGGAATCCAGTCACAGAGAGGGAGGAGGGACTATATGAGCAAAGGGGTCAAGATCATAGTGGGGAACCCACAGAGATGGCTGACCCAAGCTATGGGGATCTCACTGACTCTAAAATGACAGCTGGAAAACTTACACGAGAGTGAACTAAGCCCTATGAATGTGGATGACAGTTGTATAGCATTGGCAGTGGGACCACAATTTATTCCTGGTTCATGAACTGGATGCTTAGCCTTGATACTGAGGGGAAGGGCTTGGTCTTAACTGGATATGCAAGATTGCATTGACTCACCCTGGGAGTCCTTACCCTCTTTGAGGAATGGATGGGGAGATGGGAAAGGGGGGAAGGTGAAGGAGGATTTGAGAGAGGGAAGGAAGGGGAACAGTGGTGGGTATGTTAAAACATTTTTTAATTAAAAAAAAAAAAGCCTGATGAAGGTTGGAAGCACAATTATGAAAGAGTATCTGTGAGGAAATTAAGGGCCTGGCTTACTGTGTTAGTTTGTTATAACTATAACAAGATTCCTAAGATTATTGACCTATGAAGACAAAAGTTCTGTTGCTGGGTGGTGGTGGCACACATCTTTAATCCCAGCACCAGAGAGGCAGAGGCAGTCGGATCTCTGAGTTTGAGGACAGCCTGGTCTACAGAACAAGTTTCAGGATAGCCAGGGCTATACACAGAGAAACTCTGTCTTGATCCCCTGTCCTCCCCAAAAGGTTTTGTTTTGGGTCATCATTTTTTGATGATTACACCCGTGAACAACTGGCCTTGGTGCTCGGGGCCTGCTGCAGCCCATCATGATGGGACTATATGACAGAGGGAAGCCATTCACTGATTGGTCAAGAACAAGAAAGAGAAAGGAGCTGGTATCCTAACAGTCTCTTCAACAACTGCGCTTCCAGCCCTCATGGGACCCTTAGAAGCTTTCAATCTCCCCATTTTTCCATCTGTGAAACTGAAATCTTATGGAGGAAGGGACACCCCTCCCCCACTAGCAATAGCAATGATAACTTTTGTTCAGTATTTCCTATAAGCCTCATTTATAGGCTCCCATTTCCTATCCGGGAGGAAATCTCAGACATAAAAGAGGAAGGGAACTTAGAAGCTGTCCTGAACTCCCTGGATAAGATCGTAGAAGAAGGCAAAGCCCACAGAGAGTCAGCCTGGCGACCAAGGGAATCCCAGAGAAAGTGGGCCTTTCTTTCTTTCTTTCTTTTTAAGATTTATTTTTAAGATTTATTTATTATGTATACAGTGTACAGAAGAGGGTATCAGATGTCATCATAAGATGGCTGTGAGCCACCATGTGGTTGGTGGGAACTGAACTCAGGACCTCTGGAAGAACATTCAGTGCTCTTAACCTCTGAGCCATCTCTCCAGCCCCAGAAAGTAGGGTCTTTCATAGGTCCCACTTCCTAAAGGGTTCAGCACCTCCCTGTAAGTGACACCTTGGGACTGAGCATTTACCTCCTTTGGGGGTGGTCCAGACCTACACTGTGGCACTTGGAAATGGTGCTCCTAATATCTGAGGAGAAATGCTGTCAAAGCAGAGGATGCAGCAGCAGCGAGGTCTCCTCATTGCACTTGGAAACTCAATTCCCTCATGGGACTTGGGCTTCTCCATCCTCCATATCCCGTGTCCTCTTTTCCCACGATTCCCTCTCGGACTGAATTCTCAGCCCCCATTCTCACCAGTGGGAGGGTGGGTGCATCTCAGTGTCTCATGACTGGGAATGGGTCCAGATTGTGGGAGCCACCCCAAGGCAACAGGGCTAACAATCTCAGCAATGCCTCCTTACTCCCTGGCAATCTCTGGCTCGGCTCTTGTTCTGGTCAGAGTCAGAGACACATCTCTCCCTATCCAGTTTTGTTGTCCTCATTGAATTAAGGCCATATTTGTCCACCAATAGGGACCTTTTCCCTTCACACCCTGTCTCCCAACACAACCCCTCCCAGAATCCAGCTGCCTTGCTCACCACTGTCAGGGCCTGCCAGGAGAAATCTGTCAAAAGAATCACCCTTATCTATTCCCAAATGTGTACAAGGAGCGGGCCCAGTATGGGTAGACTACAGGGGCTGAGTCCACCTCCCTCCACTCAGACCAAACTTTATCACCGGAATGGAATTTCCCGTTTTCCTCTTCCATCTTATCCTTGTCTCATGACTTTTCTACCTGGAAAGTTCTGCCAGAAGCTTGCCTCAGTTTCTCACACTGTCACCTTTGGATTGGAACTAGGATGTTACAGGAAGACAAAGGTTCTGATATGGATTCCTTTTCCTCTCAGCTCTTCCATGCGAAGGGAGTTCCAGGAAGGGAAGGGGATGTTGATAGGCACACGAGCAAGCAAAAGGTATAACTGAAGGAGTTAATAACGATGTTTTTGACTGAGAAAGTGTCAGCCAATGGGAGGATCACAAGAGTTCAAACAATTCCCATGGGGTATGAGGGAGAGACAGCTTACCAATCAAGGAGGGGCAACTAGATCTAAAGAGGAGCCGAGGAGATGCCACAAGGCTGAGAGGAATAGATGGAGGAAGGAGAGAGGCGACATCCTTTGCCAAAGGCACAGTTTGAGAAAATGTTCAGTAGGTAGAGGTGAGAAAGGGTTAAGCAGTGTGTATTCTCAGGAACCTTCCTGAGGAGACAGCTGTGCACCCCAAGCCCAACACATAAGCAGGCAAGATTTTAGGGAAGTTTCTTATCTGTCTCTCTCTTTCCACAGGTGCTAACACATTTCAAGAACTTCAGAAGTCTGGTGAATCTTCAACATCTGATCACTTACTTACCCTTACTCCAGACCTTCCTCACAGGACTCTGTCTGCCCACGCTGATCTGTACCCAGGACAACGACCTCCAGACCTCCCCAAGTCTACATCAACCAAGAAGCCCAGAAAACAGTGCAAACCAGCTCATAAACCTATAGACGACTCCAAAGCCACAGATCACCAAAATGGCACTGTTCACCATGAAACGTCTCCCACTTTGGAAAAGGATGCCAACAGCCAAAGAAGAGATCCAGTGATCCGGAATGGACGCTCAGCTGATGACACCCAATCCACTAAGGCAGACAAAGGGTCAAATGGAAGTCCCTCAACCTCAGCACCCAGGAGAACAACAACCTGTAAGCCTAGAACAAACAAAACCAGAGTAACGAGGAATTCAGGTACACCAGTGGTACCTGTGGATACCAGCACTAGGCTAAGGAGCACCTCCCATAAACCCACAACTGCTTCTCATCACTCAGAAGTCAGTAGAAAAACCACATCTTCCTCAGTAAAATCCTCAGAAGCCCCCAGGACCTCATATAGGACTCCAAGGACCCCAGCAACATCGGGAGCTGAAGATCACAGGACTTCATTTGCCTCCGAGAAGCCTGTCCAAACAACTAGAGAACACAAAGAGATCACATCAGCCAGTGAGAGGACCACAAGACCCCAAGTGACTCTGCCAGAGCATGAGGGAGAGAATGTATCAGCCAATGAGAGGACCACAAGACCCCAAGCAACACCCACTCAGTATAAAAGAAAGACCCTATCAGCCAATGAGAGGACAACACACGGTCAAGTGATGCATACAGACTATGAAAGAGAGAATGCATCAGCCAATGGAAAAATCACAAGATCCCAAGAAACATCCACAGAGACTGAAGGAGAAACCGTATCGGCTAATGAGAGAACCACAACAGCCCAAGTGAGGCCTATTGAACATGGTACCACATCAGCCAATGAAAAGACAACACACGTCTCAGCAAAGTCTACGGCCACATCAACCACCCAGAGGGCCACAAAAGTCTCAGAAAGACCCACAGTATTCTGGAGGAAAACCACACTGGCCACTGAGAGCATAAAAGCTACAGAAAACCCAGAGAAAACAGTAGCAGTCCCTGTGACCACAAGACCTCCAGTCAAGGCCACAGAGCACAAGTCCACTACTGTCTCTCTTCATTTCCATGAAGCTGAGACCACACACGAGGGACTCATCCGCCCTGTGACAACTAGAACAGACCTGGGACCCATCACTTCAGAAGCTCAATACCCACAGCAGAACATCCACAGCTTATCTGGAGGTGTCCATAATGCCGCTGCCGGGGAGAGCAGTTCGTTTCCCGCGTGGGCCATAGTTATTGTGATCCTCATAGCTGTCATTGTCCTGCTGATCTCCATTGGCCTGATCTTTTTGGTAAGGGTAATGGAGGGGGGCACACGAAAAAGCAAACACATACACCAGAGAGAGAGAGAGAGAGAGAGAGAGAGAGAGAGAGAGAGAGAGAGAGATTGAAGAGATAGGAGAAAAACAGCAAATCCCTAGGACGTGAACAGTTGGAAGAGAAGGCTGTGGCTGAGCTGAAGTGGGTGTGAGATAGAAATTTGGGGAGTTGGTTGTAGTCTTGGGTGTGAGGGTGGGGATATAAGAACAAGGTGAATAGGGCAGAGGGCCGTTGTGGGTGGAGTCTTGGACTCTGTATTGGATCCGGGTCCGGGATATGGACCAAGGCTTGGATAGATTCTTGGACAAGCGAAAGGCACAGGACTAGAGAGAAAAGCTTCAAGGGTGGTTGATGAAATCAAACATGTGGCGGTGATCTGACTCCTTTCTCTGTCTTCTCAGATTGCCTGTGCATCTCGAACACGCCATGTACTGGCTCAGAACTCAGAGGATGCTGACCCTGAGGAGAGAGGGGGCCGCAATTCCTACCCTGTCTACCTGATGGAGCAGCAGAATTTGAAACCAAACCAGATCCCTTCCCCTCCGTGATCCTGAGACCCGCATTCCCAGTTCTTCCAGGCCTTGCCCCTTTCCTGGAAGATGAATTAGACTCACGTCTCCAACTTCCTGGACTTAGAAAGGGCAGCAAAAACTGCCAGATAACCGCTGTGACCCCTATCGGCCGTGTTCTTAACTGATTAATTGAAGAACGAGGTGGTAGGGTTACAGTGTACATTTGGAGGAAAAAGAAGGAAAAAATAACTCAAGCGCTCTCTGTAAGAAGTGCTGGTGTGTGGATAATACATTTGATGGACAGCAGGGGCGGGGCCAGTACAGGACCCTGCGTTCTGAGAGAGGCGTGGCTAAGCGAGACAGGAGCCTCCAAAGACAACACTCCAGTAGTAAAACAGAACCTGGGGAGACAGGAGGAACGGAGGGAGGAGCCCGGTTTAAAAACTGATTCATAATAACTCTGTCCACCCCGACTTAAGGTGCACACACTTCTGAATTCCCAGGACACTAGATTTTTTAAAAAAAATAAAAAATAAAAAAGGGTCCTAGAATGAAGGAAGTCCCCCCCCCATCCTCTCTGTTCCCTGGGGGGAGAGAGACCCCACCCAAACCTGCAAAAGACCAAAAAGCTCCTCTACCTCTTGGCTCCCTCTTTCTTGTGAGTCCCATGGAGATTCTGCGTGTCTGGTAGATTTTCTGTTTGTGGTGGGTACACACAGAGGGGCTTATGTTTTCCTGCAGTCTTACCCACCATCCACCCCCAACTTTCCCTGGCCCTGCACACATTCGGCAATTGTATTCCAGCATCTTTCACCAAAAGTCGGTGCTGGCATCATCTGGCTTCATCATCATCATCATCTCCCCTCCGGCGGGTCTGCGCTCCTCGCCCTCCACCACGCTCTGACTCTGTCTTACAGGCAGTTAATCTTGGTGTGTTTGGGGGATTTTCTTTCCAATTTATCCCATCTTTCTTCCTGGTACTGATGGGCGGGGTGTGGGGGGATAGTAGACAGAGCAACGGTTGTCATTTGCTGGGCTTCTGTAATAAAGCTTAATGCATTTGTAAGGTACAGACTCCAGACTCTGTGGGCTCTCAGGGGGAAGAACTGATTTGTGTCCTTGGTTTCGTGGCCTTATGGGTGACCCTGGACAGGAGTAGGTCAGGAGTTCTTTAAAAGCCCAGAGAGAGGAAACAGAATTTTTAATGTTTCTAAAATGGCCATTTCTGGGTTTAGGTAAAAGCTCAGTTCAATTTATTGTGGATTTATCTGCACAGTGACAAAGTGAGGGAGTGGGGTGGAGAACTGGTATTAATAAGAAAGTTATTTTTTAGGTTGTATTTATAATGTATACAACATTCTGCCTCCACTGTGCCTGTGTGCCAGAAGACAGCACCAGATCTCAGGATAGATGGTTGTGGCCACCATGTGGTTGCTGGGAATTGAACTCAGGACCTCTGGAAAGACAGTTGGTGCTCTTAACCTCTGAGCCATCTCTCCAGTCCCATAAGCAGCATTTCTAAACATTCATCATATATAGTCTGTTGATATAAAGACATATATGACAAGGTTCCCGCCTGAGACAGGAACACTAAAAGATCCACAAGAGTCATCACAGGAAGTGCTGGGAGGACAAGAAGTGCTGTGCAGCTGGATAACTAAACCAGTATTTGTAAGCAGCCTCGTCTCTCTGTTAAGATGGCAAAAACATAAGTCCCACAGACCTGCCCATCACCCACAGAGCCTTTGTGTCCACTGACCCTGGAGAAAGGTGGCTGACAAGCTACTCAGTATGCCACAAGCCTTCCAGCCAGACTCCAGCCTTAACCAGGCAGCAGGATCACAGGCATTATTTGCCACTTTCCTTCTCTGTATTTCTAGATATTAGGAGGCCCCTCAAGGTCAGTAATCCTGACTTAGATGGTCCTGAACTATCTGGGTTGCTTCTGGATGGAAGATCTCTCTCTGTGGACAGGCTCTGCTGAGGGCAGATGGCACTGGGCTTCAGAAAAAGGGTACCTGGGGGGCCAGAGGGACCCCAGACTTAGGTCCCCAGTGAAGTTTACAGCAGGCAGGGACTTCTGGAAGAAAAGAAGGATGTGTGGTTTTCAGTTGTCTGGGCAGATGTGACTCAGCAGAGCTGTCCACATAGAGAGACCCTTGGAGGGATGCTAAACACCTTAGCCCCATCCCTTCACCTGAATTCCTCCAATCTAGATGCCAATAATAATAACTTTAAAAACAAGAACCTTGCTCCCTAGAGTCTAATCATTCAGTTGAGCACAATTTCCCTGGGAGACCATTTCTCTTCTCACTAATTATTACCCTGAAACCCACAGGGAGGTCCTTTAATGAGCCTGGGGCTGGGCCCACAGGAAGCATAACTACTTAATGACCAGGCCTAGAGGGAATACCTCCTTTTCTGCATGCCTGTGTCCTTGTGACTCCTGGAAGTCACAGCAGAAACTTGGAGTGCCCAAGACCCAGAAGGCAGGAGACAGAGCCTAGGCCAGTTCATCAGTCTTGCATTTCTTCTGTAGAACAGTTGCCAAGCTTCTTGATTCTCTTCTCCCAGCATGAGATCTACTAGGTGAGTATCTGCTGTAATCATGGGTGGGATGGCCTGGATTTCTCTCCTACAGCCAAGCCCAATGCACAAAAACTATCCATCGTCAGTGCTGTGGAAACACGATACGGGCCAATTCTTCTATCACACTAGAGATCCTTGCTTCTTTTGACCTCTGAAGCGACCCAAGCCACATCCATGATCACCTTGCTTGATGTCACAGTGTCCTTGTCTCTCACGATCTCCATGGTAACATCTGTATGTACCATACTTTCACCACACTCCCTGAAACCACAACAACTTTCATTTCAACCTCTGAGGTTGTTGTATCCACCGCCACAGTGTCTGTGCCAATGAGGCTCTCCAGCACACCTCCTGAGGCCACCACAGGGTCCCCTTACTCTTGAGACTGTCAATTCCTCTTCTGCAGGATCTGTGTCCACCTTGGCTTCCAGCTCAGGTTCTGAGACTACTTCCACTAGGGACTCTAGACAATGGCAGTGTCTTCCACAGAACCTGATATGATCACTGCTGCTTCTGTTTCCATGATCTTGGAAGAAACCCCACACACAGTCTCAACAACTCCAAATACTTCTTGCCTGGGCATATCCCTGTGGCAGCATCATCAATCTCCTCATCCTTAGATCAGAAGGACCAGTGTCTTAGTCAGGGTTTCTGTTACTGTGAAGAGACATCATGACCATGGCTACTCTTATAAATGAAAACATTTAATTGGGGTTGGCTTACAGTTTCAGAGGTTTAGTCCATTATCGTCATGGTGGGACATGGTGACATGCAGGCAGACATGGTGCTGGAGACAAAGCAGAGAGTTTTATATCTTGATCCATAGGCAACAGAGAGTAAACAGTGTCACTAAGCATACCTTGAGTGTAGGAGACCTCACAGCCTGCCTCCACAGCGACACACTTCCTCCAACAAGGCCATACCTACTCCAATAAAGCCACGTCTCCTTGCCACTCCATGTGGGGGCCAATTACATTCAAACTATGACAACCAGACAGGTTATCCACACCCCCAAAAAACAAACAGTGGATATTTTTACTTCATCCCTTATTTCATTAGTTTTAGTTGCAATGGGTGTTGTGTGACTGAGTTTCTGCATTGGTGAGGGAGCTTGTGTGGAAACAGGGGAATCTTCCTAGTGCTCCAGATATTGAGAGGATGCCAGGAGGATAAATGAAAAATAGCTTTGGTCCTAGCCCACGTCTCCAAAGAACTCAGGAACAAACCTGTGGCTGCCCAAGGTCAGGTCTTGCATCAACAGAAACCATTCCAGAAGGTCTAAGGAGCTTCTCACTGGGAGAGTGAAAAGCCCCTTTCTAGTATCCAAACTGTGAGATTTTGGTGACATTTAAATAGAATTTTTATTATTATTTTTATGTGAATTGGTGTTTTGCCTGCATGTATACCTGTGTAAGGGCGTCAGATCTTGGAATTACAGACAGTTGTTAGCTGTCATGTGGATGCTGGGAATCGAACTCAGGTCAGAGTCAGTTTCCTTTGAAATTGAACAATTTAGTGAAGACATTTCTGCCTTGACTTCCCTCAGTGCTGAACTGTAACCTGGAACCATAAACTGAATAAACCCTTCCCTTCTTTAACTTGCTTTTGTTTAGGGTGTTTTATTGCAGCAACAAAATGAAGCTGCAACACTCCATAATGGACCAGGGGTCCTAGCTGAAAAGAGATGGGCTGGCAAATCTTTAGGGAGTTATTGAGTTGACAGGGACATGAGCAAGCTAAAATTAAAAATGAGCCAACCTCAGTGATGCACACGTATGAAGCCAGCACTCAATAGGTTACAGTCAGAAGGACAAGAGCCTGAGGGCAGCCTGGGCTACGTGGCATGACCTCAGATAAACAAAAATCACCTGTGTTGACATAGTGAGCGAAAGAACCAGGAAGAGCAGCAATGGAATTTGAGCTCAAGGTATTTCAACATTGGTGGGACCAGTCCAGAAGTCCTTATTTAAATCAAGAACCTTCCCTGAGACTATAAACTAAAATTAAACTCATCTTTTCTAGAAGGAAATACAAGTAAAATCACCTGCCTCTAGGCCTGGTACAGGGGAGGGTAAGGAACCTTTATCTTGAGAAACAAACATTATTTAACATGACTTCCAGCTAGAGATACGTCACTTGAAAGTCATCAGTCCTGGGGGCTGGAGAGATGGCTCAGAAGTTGAGAGCACTGGCTGTTCTTACAGAGGTTCTGAGTTCAGTTCCCAGCGACCACATGGTGGCTCACAATCATTTGTGATGACATCTGGTGCCCTTTTCTGTATACTGTATACATAATAAATGGATAAATCTTTAAAAAAAGAAAGACCTCAGTCCTGTGATATTTAAGGCTTAACCTGCTAGAGCTGAGAGTTATTTATTTGAAAAAGGGATGCACTATGTAGCCCTGATTGTCCTAGAACTCACTATATAGACCAGGCTGGCCCTAAACTCACAAAGATTTGCCTATCTCTATCTCCCATGTGTGAGACATACATGGCTTTAATTTATTTATTTTTACTTTATGTGTGTGTTTTGCCTACATATGGGTATATACACCACATGAATGCAGTGACCCAGGATCCAGGCGAGGACATTGGATCCCCTAGAACTGGAATCTTAATTGTCTGTGACCATGATGTGGGTGTTAGGACCCTAACCTGGGTCCTTTGGAAGGACAGTGTTCCTAATTGCTCAGTTATCTCTTCAAAGTCGGGTGATGGTGCCTTTAATCCCAACACTTGGGAGGCAGAGGCAGGTGGTAGATCACTGTGAGTTTGAGGCCAGCCTGGTCTACAAAGCAAAGGACAGCCAGGGCTGGGTGTGATAGTGTACCCCTAACACAGGGAAGATAAAGACGGGGCGGGGTGGGGGTCTGTAGTTTGAGACTAACCTAGGCTACATAGCAAGCCCCTGTCTCACAAAGCAAACAAGCTCAGAGATCTCAAAAGACAGAATAAAGGTGCTGATGGCTTTGGGTGTAACCTGGAGATGAGTCATGAGAATTACTGAGGTTTCCAAGTTCCCTGTTTTGAGGACAAGAGATTAGTTACTTTTAGATTCTGGTCAGTACATACGCACAACTTTTGGAACGCTGCTAAATCATAAACTTTGAATTTGCATCTAAGATCCTTCCCTCTGGCTAAGTCTGGACTGGACTGGCAAGGTCTCTTTCTAGGAGAGCCACCAGATTTTCCACTGCAGACTCGCTGCTTCAAGCCTAGAACCTGTCACTCCAGGGTCTTGCCCATCTTGGCCCCAGTGGAGACCCACTTCTGAGCCTTCCCCAGCTCATCACATCCCATCCTGTCTCAGACCCCTCCACTCCAAACTGCTTCACGCCTCCAGCTAACTTCTGGCTCCCCCACAACTGATCTTACTCATGAAGAAAGTCTGCTCACTGACACACAGACTATCAGAAATGTTTCCTCTTGCATGAAGCCTCTCCTCTCTCACAGGAGGGTGAGGGACAGGTCAGACTGACAGCAGACTAGTAGCATTCCATCATCCTGGACACATGGTGCCCATCCTCCATGCCCCCCAAATCCTCTGCTCATGTGGGTCTGTTTGGTCACACTCACTTAGCTGACCATGTGTACTCTCTGCTGGAACCAAGTGTCCAGACCAAACTCAACGCTCCTAGAGGACTCAGACTGTCTAAACCCCCCTCCAGTAGACTCAGTCTTCCAAGCAGGGCCTGTGCCTCTTGTTTACGGAGAGAGGCCTTGTTTGGGAAGATGAAATGGCATATTGGAAGGATTCTAGGTGGGAAAGCTCCGATGGAGGGAGAGGCACACCCGCAGTTGAGTGTTAAGAGATGGGATCTATGGGGAGGTGGCTGGCATTTTAGAGGGGTCAATGATTATCTCATGTTGGGGGGGGTAGCTTTCTTGCTCTGCAGAGAGCAGGGTATTATCAGAAAACCCTTTCTTCATATCTCACCATGTGATCTGTTCTGTTCACATGTGTTTCGGCTGTGACCTGATCCCCCAGACATCAACCACAGGAGGCAAGCAGATGAGTCTGCCCAATCTTAAATTATGAGCTAAATCACCTTTTTTTTTTCCTCCTCTTCTTTTTCTTCAAAAGTATCCACCTTCAGGCAGTGTCCTGGTTAACTATAATTGTCAATCTGACACAGCCAAACATCATCTGAGATGTCTGAATGGAGAAATTGCTGCAGCACCATCCCAAGGCAGGTGGTCTTCTGCTGTAAAAGATGAACTAGCTGAGCATGAGCTAGTGAGGGAGATGGAGCGAGGCAGAGAAACATCCTTCCTCCATGGTTTCTGTTCCTACCTCCTCTTTGATTACCTACTCTTTCTTCAAGGGTGGATGATGACCTGGACACGCAAATCAAATAAAGAAATGTTTTCCTTCCCAAGTTGCTTTTGGTCAGAGTTTTTTTGTCATGGCTACAGAAGTCAAACTAGGAACTTAGTTATAACAGAAAATGGGCAAAGATAGACCCCAAAAAAGTCACCGTTAACCCTGGATCTCATTCGGCACAAGTCGGTGTCTCCCACACACCTGCAACCCAGGTCCCTCCTGGTGGCTTCTTTTGGAGTCTCATGTTTTCATTTGCTTTGGTGACTAAGGTCTTGTCCTTCAGCTAAGATCCTTGGGGCTTTTCTGCTCAAATCAAACCATAGAATTTCTTGACCAGGAAACAACATCTTGAGCTGGAACAGGTTTCTGACCCCATCCCTGCCTCAGGGGTGGGTCCCTTCTCTCTGACAACCCTGATCTCCCTTTTTCTCTTCCTGTTTCAACCCAGCCCAGCATGATCAAGTCATTCTTTTTTTATACCAGCCCCTTGACCCCTAGGTGCTGCCTTCTCAGGTTCAGCCCTGTTTCCTTACATGCTCATGGTTGGTCGTCTGTCAGGATAAGTGCTCAACCTCTCCCTGGCCCACAGGAATCTATAAAGGTCTCAGCAACACTTCAACAATGACAAAGAGGTGACAACCTAGTGCTGAGAAAACTTAACATCCAGTGACCCCCTCCCCAGGGGCAAAGCCCTTAGAAGAACGAGACTCTGGGAACTCATCCTCATTTCTTCTCAAGAACTCTTTAGAATTTGGCCACATCTGGCATCCAGGTGTCTTTGCTGGCCCAGCCTCAGCAGCCAAACGAAGATGCACAGGGGAAGCAATTTTTGGTGCTGGCTGCTTTTGCAGATCTTGCTTTTAAAAGATGGTGAGTAGTTTAATCTAAACGAGGATGGTCTGGGAGCCTCTGGGAGGAGGGAGAGGCTGTCACAGCTCCAGTTCTCCCCATCATTGCACTTCTCTGGGGGATGGTGTATCATAGCCCAGGAGCCAGTGGCTGACACTGTGGGCTCTGGTCCCACACTGCCTGCACATCTGTGAAAGGGTACTAACCTGTGTGGTGGAGGTCAGGTGTTTGAATAGTAAAAAGAGTTGACTGGCTTTTTAAAAAGATTCATTTATCTATTTGAAAATATTTATTTTTATTTTATGTGAATTGGTGTTTTGCCTGCATGTATAACTGTGTAAGGGTGTCAGATCTTGGAATTACAGACAGTTGTTAGCTGCCATGTGGATGCTGGGAATCGAACTCAGGTCCTCCGGAAGAGTAGACAGTGCTCTTAACCGCTGAGCCATCTCTCTAGCCCCATCTATTTATTTAACATGCACTCGTTTTTTGCCTGTATATATTCTTCTGTGTGAGAGTTCAGGTCCCCTGGAACTGGAGTTACCATGAGTTACTGTGAGCTGTCTTGTAGGTGCCAGAAACTGAGCCCGGGTTCTCTGAACAAGCAGCCAGTGCTCTTAACCACTGAGCCATTTCTTCAGCCCTGAGTTGACTTTTTTAACATCAGTTTTTCATATTCTAGACATTTAAATTTTCTCATGTCTGTAACTCTGATTACACATCAATGTAAGTCTTCCTCAGAGCAAGAACAGGGTCCAAACACCAAGCAGGGGCTGGTGGCCAGGCCTGTTATTCCAGCTACTGGAAGATGGCAAGGCTTATCTAGGCTTGTTCAACAGTATCCTGCTCAATGTGGGGAGACCCTATCTTGAAATAACATGGCATAGAATAAAATTAAATAAGAAGTTAGCGTGTAACTCATGGGCAGAGTGCTTATATAGCATATGGGAGGCCCTGGGTTTGAAACTCAGAGCATACACACACACACACACACACACAAATAATAAATAAATAAGTAAGTAAATAAGTAAATAAATAAATAAATAAACAAGTAGAGCCAGTTGTGGTCCCTCATGACTGATGTCTCAAGCCATCAGCCAGGGCTCATAGCAGGACCCTGTCTGAAAATAAGAAACGGTTAGAAGACAATAATTGACAAATTTATTATAAAGACAACAATGATCAAAAAATTAAAGAAAAGCTCTCTCTGTGGTGAAGGAAGCTACTGTCTCAGGTAGCTGAAAAGAACCTTCTGGATTTTACAAAAGCAGAAGATGAGAGAGACCAGTGGGTCTTTGGTCCTCACTGGACTTCTTCCAGGAAGCTTCAGATGATAAAGGCTGGACCCATCACAGCAGTGCTTGTAGGCCTGGGAGCCTGTTATTCCACTCACAGGAGGCTGAGGCAGGAGGACCATGAGTGAATTCAAAGACAACCTGGTCCAGAGTGAGACTCTGGCCTTTTACTTCATGTCACAATTGCGACGTGATTGAACACTCAAGGTCCACCTCCATAGAAGAGGGAAGGAGGATTCCTGGGGAACCTTAGGCTTTGAAGCCAAATCAAGCCAGCTACATTTTACTTTATGTGTGTAGGCATTTTGCCTGCACCCATATCCATGCACCATATGTACACAGTGCTGAGGGAAGCAGGACAGGGCATTGGATCCCCTTGAACTGGAGTTACAGGAAGATGTGATCTGCCTGATGTACATGAAGGGAATCAAACCTGAGTCCCCTGAGAGCAGCACATGCTCTTAACCACTGAGCCATCTCTAACTCCACAGCCAAACTATAACTTTGATTCATTTATTTTATGTTTATCCTCTAAAACATTCCTAGTCAAATCCACCCTTTCACATACCATGTATATTTGGGTCATCTTTGGCTTCCCTGCAAGGAGGGGCTATAACTTGGAATTATAGATAAATCCTTCCCTCCTTAACATTGCTTTTTGTTGGGGCATTTTATGATAGTAACAGAATATGTTATATATTTACACGCACATATAACACACACATACACACACGTGTATATATAAATTACCTGGTAAAACTCTCTCTCTCCCTTTCTCTCTCTATGTGTGTGTATGTGTGTGTGTATATGTGTGTTTGTGTTTTTATGTGTGTGTGATGTGTTTGTGTGTATGTGTGTGGGGTGTGTGTGTGTGTATGTGTGTGGTGTGTTTGTGTGTATATGTGTGCGCATATGTGTGTGGTGTGTGAGAGGTTTTTTGTGTATATATGTGTGTATGTGTGTGGTGTGTGTGTGTTTTTGTGTGTGTGTGGTGTGTGTTTGTGTGTGGTGTGTTTGTGTGTATATGTGTATGTATGTGTATGTGTGTGGTGTGGTGTGTTTGTGTGTATATGTGTATGTATGTGTGTGTATGTGTGTGGTGTGTTTGTGTGTATATGTATGTGTATATGTGTGCGTATATGTGTGTGAGTTGTTTGTGTATATATGTGTGTATGTATGTGGTATGCATGTGTATGTGTTTGTGTGTGTGTGTACATCACTAAGGCTCAAATACAGGGTTTTTCCCATGCTTGGCAAACACCACTAAGGAGAAGCCTCTGTAATTCCTTTGTGATATTTTTTGTAAAACTTGGATTTTTTATCAGGCTGGAGAGATGTCTCAGTAGTTTGAAGCACAGGCTTCCTTTGCACAGGACCCAAGTTTGATTCCCAGAATCTATATGGTGGCCAACAACCACCTGTAATTCCAGCTCCAAGGAACCCAAACCAAGCTCTCACCCTCCAAGGGAACCAGGCAAAAAAAAACCAGGAATTACCCTGCAGTTAGCTCAACACAGCAGGAGCAAAGAAAGTATGTTCAATCTACATGATTGTCTTTAATGGTTATATTTAGATAAACCTTCTCTTATACCAGAGTAAACACCAAAATTACCTTCTACAAAACCCTAACCCCTGCATCAATGCTGAAAAGCACTTACACCAGCACAGTATGAGCTCTCCATACACCCACTCACAGCTGGAATCAGCACAGTCTCTGTCTGACTCTACACACATTCCACCCACAGCTGGGACAAGCACAGCAGCCTCTGATTCTACACCCATCCCAACCACATCTGGAACCAGCACAGCCTCCAGCACTACACCCATCCCAACCACATCTGGGACCAGCACAGCCTCCAGCACTACACCCATCTCAACCACATCTGGAACCAGCACAGCTTCCAGGTCTATACACACCCCAACCACAGTTGGAACAGGGAAAGCCTCCAGCTCTACAGCCATCTCAACCACATCTGGGACCAGCACAGCTTCCAGCTCTACACACACCCCAACCACATCTGGGACCAGCACAG
>PVIH01013833.1:0-56559 GCA_004025045.1 Sigmodon hispidus
GGATTTGAGTTTTGTGCAGGGTGACAGGCTCGGATCTATTTGCATTTTTCTACACACTTCCTTCCAGTTATGCCAACACCATTTGTTAAATATACTATCTTTTTTCCATTGAATGTTTTGGGACTCTTTGTCAAAAATCAGGTGTTCATAGGTTTTGGGGTTAATGTCTGGATCCTCAATTCTATTCCATTGGTCCACATCTTAAAAGAGGGAAGCATTAAGAGATTAGGGAGAAACTTGATGCTAGGGAAATGCCAAGGAATTCACAAAGATGTTCTCAGCTTAGACTATTAACAATAGTAAATAGGATGCCTGAATAGGCCTACACTGGTAACCCATTTGTCACCGTAGAGCCTTCATCTACTAACTGATAGAAACAGATACACAGATACACAGCCAGGCACCAGGTTGAATTCCCCAGGGAGTTCAGGCAAAGGGAGGGAGAAGGAATTATATGAGCAATAGGGGTCAGGTCATGAAGGGGAAATCCACAAAAACAACTGAATTGAGTTCATGGAAACTAGGGAACTTTAGAGTGATAGCTATGGAGCTTGCATGAGAGTTAACTAGGCCCTCTGCATGCAGAGACAGAGGTGTAGCTTGATCTGTTTGAGGAACCTTGGCAGTGGGATCAGGGTATATATATTTATCATATTCTTCAGAATAGATGTCTGAAATAAAAAAAATTGTGGAGAATGGAGAGACTGTTCAGTGGTTAAGAGCATACAGTGCTTTTATAAAAGATCCAAGTTCAGTTCCCAGCACCTAGGTTGCATGGCTCACAATCTACAACTCCAGCTCCGGGGTATTTTATGCCCTTTTCTGGCCTCCTCAGCAACCTAAACAAATATGCATACATACATGAACAATTTAAAAAAGTAATTAGAAGCATTATGACTCCAATGCTTGTAAGTTATATCACCACCAAAGGGATGCAAATTGATGTTTAAACTATATCTATATATGAAACAGATTGCTAAACTGTATATTAAGTAACAAAAATATGACATAATTTTATATCTTGGTCACGTAAACATATGCTTTATTTACATATAAACCTTATCAGTCTTGACAAGGATCCTTATCCACCCTCAGAGCCCAATGTCTCAACATCTTGCTACATTTAATCTTTTCCAGCAGATTCAAATAGCAGGGATGTGGAGAGTAATACAACAAACTATATAACACACTGTGTAATTGAAATGTACCATAATCACTAATATTAAAGACAGTGAATCATGCTAATAGAGCTGTGTTCTGCAAACAATGAAAAATTATGTGCCAGAAAAGCTAATGCTGGTTTTAAAATGAACAGAAATGAAGTGAAATGGAACCTCACTTGTTATTCATGAAGGTCAATTTAACATGATTATTTTTTTCTCAGCATTACAGTTTCATGATTACCATTGTATACCTGAATGCTATTTTAGACCTAATAAAAATATAATGTAACTAGTTGGTGCTAATTTTGCTTAGCACTGAGTCTAAGTAGCCTCTTAACCAGCATCAAGTAAAACATACAACTAATAATAATGCAAACAAGTTCCAGTGTTCAACTAAAAGGAAGTAGCAGATACTTGGCCACCATACTATATTTTAACAATTTCTGAGGATAGAGAAAGGAAGCACAGGTAACTCTGCACATAACATTACATTGCAAAATGAACTATCTCCAGTTTAATTCTACTTATCATATAAATTTGCCTTTAATGTAAATTGACTTTGCAGTCTCAAAGCGGGTAGACTGAAATGAGATCCTTATTTAACTGGTGGTGCTTGCTGACACTGCAACTTACTGATAATTTCAAACAAAGCTTTGATATCTCAGATACAGATGTTAATTAAAATATGTTTAAAGAGTTTCATTGGAAACCAGTGTTCAAGTGGCAAACTGGTAAGTGACAATTTTACTAAATTTCAGCTTTAATGGGTTCTCAACAAATTCTTTCAACAAACTTGCTGTATTCCTTATGAAATTCATTCAATTTTGTGCTTATCTCATTTTTAATTTTGTGAAAATCCCAAAGAGACAAATTAGTAAGGTGGCAGAGCTTAGATGAGTGCCTTCATTAGCTGAGCGCTAATAATTTCTTTCAGCACCACAGATAGCACCCGACATTGCAACTCAGGCTTGTCCAAAAGCTAATTATTTTCCCTGTTATAAAACAAAGGTTCTATATCAAAGGCCCATAATGCGACACAATACAGACTCTAGATGCACTGATTTGCCAAATAAATCAACTGTGTCAGGGAGGAATTTGAGCAGAAATTACAACAAATCGCAATTAAGCTTGCAACGGCACACTTCAAATGCCTTATCAGTTGTTCACGGAAAGATGGCATCTAAACCACCCTCAAGGTTGAGGGAAAAGGCAGATTTCTCACCTGTCTGAGTAATAAAAATGTATTGCTTTGTTCTTGCAGGTTATAAACTCTATTATAGTTTGGTTTATGAATATTTAAATGATGCCATTGGGAAGGGAGACCTAAGGAATGGTGATAAGTTAAATGAAGATATAGTTTAGTCATATGTTAGTCATATGCACACACACACAAACACACACTTACTCACACATAGTTAACTACATATATATACTTTTTTGGGGGCAGCATACGCTTTCCTATTGTTTCAGCCTTACATGGATCTGACTTCCAAAAGAACTAGTAAATTGTATACTACAGCTGACTTAAAAATGTTTATGGCAGACACTTCCAGAAGCCATGGAATCTTTCTTTCAGATTATAACACATCCTCAGAGAAAGAGAAAAAGACTCAAAAACAGACCCATGTTTACTAAACTTAAAATTTTATTTGAATGCTTCCTAGCACCCCTCAGCATTTCCCAGTGGGTTCATTCATGTGTAATGTTTCAAAAATAAAGTAAATGTGAGGGGAAAAATTCATCTTTTTTTTTTTTCTCAAAGAAAAAGCTGTTAATTTAGAGCAATGGATTCATACTTTTTTTGTGTGTGGGTTAATTCTTTATACACATCTCTCACTTCAGTTCATGTTGCATTGAAACGTGGGACAGAGAAGCAGACACATTCATTCGAGGGTGCTTCAGATAAATGTATGCATGCTAGAAGGTTCTGAATATGTAGAGGTAACAACCAATTATTTCCCACCCAACATGGTGCTTCTTTGAGATAAAATAATTAATTTCTCCTTTATATTTAATCTTGGTCATATACTTACATGAGTTTTCTTGCAGCATATTTTATGGACCTATTCCATTTATTACTTAATTTAAATGGGAAAATAACAAGTCTATGAACTGCCATTTGTAATTTCACATTATTCCTACTTGAACCAAGCATAGTGAAGTTCTTTCCCATATTAATAGCAGCTGCTTGTCTCACTAACCACATATGCTCTTCTTTTCATTCCCCTGTGGTTTGTTTCCTGGGTTTTTATCTTGAAATTTTCAATTATATGCCAGGTGAAAGTCTGCCCCAAGAGTTCATTTGCTATTCCACTCTCACTCTTTTTATTGAGTTATTTTCTTTGCAATCAGTCTTTAAATACAATCCAGTGAAGATACAGAGATGATTTTTGACAACCTGACCTTTCTCAGCATTCTTACACTTGTTTAATTAGGTACTACGTGCAGCTGTGACTTGATCTTTGCAGTTTTCCTCCGGAAAAAAGAGAGAGATGTTGCTTAAGAAGGTCATATTTGGCAGGTCTTCTAGTTACTTCAGAAACTGACATTGGAGACTTGGAAATTCTATGCTGTTTTTCTTAAATACAATAAAAAAATCATCTGATTTGGAGAGATCATTTGAGTTCAAGAAAAGTTTTGAAGAAGAGAAGAGGTTGACAGCCTTCATTGACTGGAGGCAGTTACTTTGAAAGTGATCTTCACCTGGCCATATTCTATGGCTCAAAGGTCAGACCTTCAAACAACTCAAAAATGAATAACTTATAATAAGCTTATTGGAATTAATAAGTATTGGAATTATAAAAAATTAAACACAAAATAGCCATGTAGAAGGTATGAACCTGCCTAAACTAGTAAAGAAAGAAAAGGCAAGAATGCATCTTTGATACTAGTTACTAGATAATAGAAAAGTAAAAGCTGGAGGCCTAGAAACAGAATCAACAATAAAATCTGTAACTCATCTTGACAGTGTTACCAACTTTTGTAATGAGGTATTTTCATCCTCATGACAGACAATACTGTTATTTGATAGAATCTAGATTCATGCAGGAAACAAATCTCCATCTGATATAGTCAGAAGGATTATTTAGATTAAGTCAGCCTCTGGGGCACCCTGTAAGGGATAATGTGGATTAGATTAATTCAGATGAGAAGATCCATCCTAAAAGACTGAAACACTATTCCTAGTGGTTGATCCTGTTCTTCATAAAAAGCAAAAGTTTTTGGGGAACAAGCATGCATTACTTTCTGTCTCTTGACTATAAATATAAAAAGTATCAAGGTCCTATTGCCATGAGTTTCCTGACATAATATTCAAGAACTATAAACTAAAATGAACCCTCCCTTCATTCCCTAAGTTATTTTTGGCAAGTAACTAAGACAATCATTCATGATTTTTATACTTTATTTTGGTAATTATAATTAACATTGGTAGAGTCAGTAAAAACATCTTAATATTTTTCTTATTAAATCCCTTTTATCACATATGAAGAATTTAGTATCACTTTACCCAGGGAGGTTAGAATAATCAGTCAATGGTGCATCGCTTAAAAGAACAAATGAAACAGCATGTATTTTAAGAGCCCTGGATCAAAAACCTGTGCTTCTCATCTTTTATTAAACTTTGGTTTTTCTCAAAGAGAAGTTTAATTTTTAAATTCAGTGTTTTACAACAACTTTAGGAAATCAGCATTCGCCCTATAATTCCACTACTGGGAACAAACCAGTGTGTGTCTGGAGGGGTGTTGGAATGAGAAATGTTCTTCCGTAATCCTGAGGATAACAATTAAACCCAGTTAATTGTCCATGCACTTTAGGCACAGAAGCCCCGCTGAAACAAGCTCAGAATTAGAGGATACCTTTGATATTTTACTGTCTCTCTCCTCTCTGAGTTTCCTCTCTCCACTCTCTGCTTGTAGCTGAGGATGTGAGCTCTCAGCTTCTTGCTCTAAGAGTCATGACTCTGCTTCCATGTCCTCCGACCATGACAGACTTACATCCTTTGGAATAATAAACAAAAATAAATGTGATCTTTTATAATTTGCTTCATATATGAGATGTTTTATTTTTTATTATGAATAAAGTAATATTTTTTATCCATGTATACCCTTGTTCAGGCTCCCTTCCCCCTCCTATCCCTCCCAGTCACTCACTATTCTCTCCATCAGTTTATCTCCTCCCCAGAAAGGACAGGAGGTCCCAAGGTCCCAAAGTGGCTTAGTTCAGCATCCACTCCAGGTAGATATGCTTTCCTTACCCCACATCAAGACTGGGTCAGGTGTTCCTCTGGAGGGAATGAGCTCCAAGTTGCCGGTCCAAGGTGTTTCAGACCCCAGACTGTTCAGGGGTTGTGGTTTGCAGCTTGGATATGCTTTGCTTTTTGCAGCAGCAGAAGACTAACTAATCCAGGCAGTAACATTAGGCAGGTACTCTCTAGGTTGCTTCTGTTCTAAGCCATGTTTCTGTTTATAATGACATTGTTGTCTTTGATAACATAAGATGAGTGTTGAAACCATTTTTCTTTTTTTTACAAATTCCCCTCAGTATTGTTCATCAGAATAAGTATGTTTCCTCTAAGTAGGAAAGCATTATATCATGCCACAGAAAATACTGATGATCCAGGAGAATCAATCCAATTTGATCTAATTCAATTCAGTAAGTACTTTTATTGCATGCTTATCTTGTAATCAATCCCGTGATATAGAGTTATGAGAAAGAGACAGAAAAAATGGATAGTTTCTGCTTGACAGTAATGTAATATTTTATTGTAATAATATGATACTAACATGTGCCACTGTAAAATAAAACTATACGATGGTTACTGATTAGGTTCCAAGAGGAGTAATCTTGTTACACAATTTCAAAGCAGAAAGAATATATGGTAGATGAATTGATCATGGAACAATATATGGAAAGCTGAAATTCAATATGTGACCTGAATTATGAAGAAAATATGGCTAGACAGATGTGTGAGAAAAAGTAATTTTGGTCTGTATTAAAATTTCTGAAGTGGAGCTTTCACAAGCTATCAGGAAAATAACTTTTTCTAGAGAGAAGGAAAGTACATTTGAAAAGGAAAGAAAGAAGACTCACTGAGTTTTACAACAATTCACAGAAGCTTCTCAAAATTTAGTTAAACTATAGGAATAATAAATGGCACAGAAGCTTCTCAAAATTTAGTTAAACTATAGGAATAATAAATGGCACGCACATGTAGTTTTCATTGATCTTGTTTTCCATGTAACTAGAAAAGACTGAAAAGATTGAAAATAATAGTAATAGCTTGCCAAAGTATACTATAATAATAGTAATAGCCTGACAAAGCATACTGTAATTTTGCAAAATGATACTATAAAAATGAACAGAAATAAAAATATAATTTATTCAGAGGTTATAGGATAATTTTACAATATAAAGATATAGAAAATTGCTGATCATTACTTCAAGTATGATGACAGAAATATACATGAGTAAATCGATGAGAAGGATAAATAAAACCTAATTAAAGTAATTAGACACAGGATCAGTGAAGAAACAGACTGAAGCTCTTGATCCTGAAAAAATATTTTAAATTAATATTTTTATTCTCTGTTTGAGGCTGTATCTTTTGGCATAAACCAGGCTGGCTCCAAATTCATAATCCAATTCCTCAATTCCTCAAGGGCTAGGATTGACCATCTGTATCACCATGCACAGCTAAAACTATTGTCTCCTAAGTGATAAGATACCTTTCTGTGGCATGAAAAATTTTTATGCATGAAAATGAAAATTGTATCCTGGTAATGATTTTTTTTGTTTGTTTCCTTTTGTTTTACCTGAAATCAAAAGAGCATGAAGCCAAAGGGACAGATAAACAAATAAACATAGATAAGTTGAATTTCATCAAATTTAAAAGCCTCCACACAAAAAGCTAAAGTGAAAGTACAGCTTACCAGAACTGGAGAAAATATTTTAAAATCAAATATCAAATAAGACTTTAAAGTCTCAAGTGCATAAGGAAATCAAAAAACACAATAGCAAAATTAAAATTTAATTTTAAAACAAATAAATGGCAAATGGACACTTCTCCAGAGATGTATAACTAGTTAACAGTACAAACACTGCTGGGTACCACAAATCATCAGAGCAATGCAAAATAAAACAGCTATGACACATCAGTTGTTTCCTGTCTAAATTATTATTATTAATGAATATTGATGAGGATATGGAGAAAAATAGACTTTGCACAGTATCTATGTAGAAGTAATTTTGATCAGACATTATAGAAAACATAATGACATTTTTAAAATCAATAATTAATATCCATAAAATAAATCATACAATTCAAATGGTCTAGGAATTTCTTTCTTATGTGTATTTTCAAAGGATTTAAAATTATTATATTGAGGAGATCCCTGAGTACTCAAAATCATGTCCACTCTGTGGTATTAATTACAAAAAGCATCCTATCAATTCATCTAAAATGTCCATATTGATGAATGGGTGAGAACAAATGTGGTGTGTGGTATTTGTGCATGAATGTGTGCATACGTGTGAAAAAGAAATCTTGGAGGACAGTGCACAAAACAGACCAAGTGAAGAAAGATTTTTTAAAAAAGAGGAAATGTTAATCAAAAAATACAAAGTTTTTGAGTTCTTTATACATTAAATTTTTTTTTCTACAGTCAGATGTAAAGCTGAAACATTTTCTGTCATTCTGTGTGCTATTGTTCACATAAGCAATTACTAATGTATTTATAACATTCATTATTTCTGTATCTTGAAGTGTTTTTCCATGTTTTTCACTCAGGAGAAAAAATTAAATTTTAGTTTTTTATTAAGATATTTGAAATATTATAAGTTGATTTGTGAACAGAATATCTAATTCTCTTCTTAAAAATGTGTATTGAGATATCCAGGTTTCCTAGCAGCAGTTGTGAACAAAGCTATCTTTTATCTTTCACAATGGTTTTGGTATCATCAAAGATAAGATGACTGTAGCTATGTGACTTCTTGATATCTATTCTGTTTAATTGATCTATATATATTTTTTGTGACAATACTGAGTAGTTTAGTTACTATGGCTCTTTAGTATAACTTGAAATTTCTTCTTTTTTTTATTTTTATAGAATAAAGTCTTATTTTTTATCCATGTATTCCCATGTTCAAACTTTCTTCTCTCCCCCCCAACTCTCTTCTCCCATCCTCCCATCTCCTCCCCAGAAAGGGCAAGAGGTCCCAAGATAGCTTACTTCAGCAACCACAACATCAAGACTGGATCAGGTGTTTCTCTGGAAGAAATGGGCTCCAAGGTGTTTCAAATCTGAAGCTGTTCAGTGGTTGTGATTTGCAGCTTGAGTGTTCTTTGCTTTTTGTTCAAAGTCTGCTAATGAGTGAGTACATCTCCTGCTTATCTTTCTGGGTTTGTAATACCTCGCTCAGGAGGATATTCTCCAAATCCATCTATTTGCCTTTGAATTTTAGGATATCATTTTTTTTTCTTGTGTGTCTCTCTCCAAATGTGTGTGTGTGTATGTGTGTATATATGTAGATATTTATTTGTGTGTACATATATTTACTTATACACATGTGTCACTGTTCACAATATATATCTATGTCACATATTAAGTCAAAATCTCAGATGTATACAATTTCCATTTATCAATTTTACATCAATAAAAATGAAAAATGAAGCAAATAAAAAGCACTGAAGTAATAATAATTGATAATAAATGTAAATTTTAACAGCTGAATCAATTGTAAAGTATGTATTCATTATAAAATTATTCAGAAATTATTTTTAGTAATTTTATAATACACAATTTTCTATTTTAAATGATTTTTATAAAAAAATTATATGTGTGTATGTTTGCATGTCTGTGTAAGCACCACCTGTATACAATGCCCAAGAAGGCCATCAAAGGGCTTGAGATCATCGGAATTTGAGTTACAGGATTTATGAGACATGATGTGAAAAAGCTAGAATTCCTGCTCAGGTATTCTGGAAAAGCAAAACAAATAAAAGCTCTTACCTGCTGAGCCACCTTTTTACCAGGCCAACTTTGTATTTATTTTATTTTCAATATATTTAAAAACTAAAATACTGCAAATTAAGATAGAAATTACACTAAGAGTTATTGGAGTTTTTCCAGAATCACATCATAGAAATATTAAATCAAAAAGTTATGTTAAACACCACAATTTAAAATTGGAATACAAAATGTACATATCCATGATTCTTTCTTACAATTAAATCCCTACATCTGCCTACATGCCTAGGCGCAAAGGCAACATTGTGGAGAGCACCTTGATACAGAAAAATAAAGAAGATAACATTTGAAGAGTGAGATATCAAATTCCCAATTGCAAAGTAAAAGAGACTATGAAAACTAATGTTACCTGTGAAATGGGAAATGAACTTCTTAAATGTCCCAAGACTATATATGTAACATTTACATCAGAAATAATGGAAAGTCCAAAACTGATTTAAAATACTTTAAAAAATGATATTTTACGTGAGAAAAAATTGGAGAAATACAGAAAATTTTTGAGGTTAAATGATGTTTTTTTCCTGTTGACTATGGTATATCAGTTTTTTCTGTATTTTGTAAGCATTCAATGTAAAATTAATTGCTTTCCATGTTTGCAAGGAATGTGAATGTAATAGTTGTTCAAAAAAGGAGTACGAAGAAAACTATAGTGAGTTTTATTTCAGCATCCAAATATTTTTAGGGTTTACATAATCCAAGGACAGATGAGTTCAAGTGCAACAACTGATGGGTGTGTAGATTTCATGAATTCTAAGTACTGCTCAGATGTAGGGGCAGAGATGAATGCAAATCAGAAGTAAAGGTGGCCAACTTTGCCTTAGGGAACAGAAAGTTCATGATGCATAAATGGCAAATTGGAAGAGGCAAGTAGGTGGGGAGGACACTGACTTGAGTCATATGCAAATACACTTGAGATGTATTACAAGGCACAGATGGAAACAAGAGAGCAATTCTGATTTTCAGTGAAATAGATGCTAGCAATTTAAAGAAGTTAATACATAAAAGCAAATGAGATTTTGAATCAGCAAAGGATATGATGAGGAACCCAGGAAATGAACTAAGAGAATGGCTGAAGCAGTGACCTGGATGTGCACTGTCCAATGTTGTCAGAATGTGTCTCATCCATTTGTTCCCAACTCCCTGTTCAATGACTTAATATTGTGGTAGGAGTAGGGTCTGAGTCAGAATATTTAAATCATATTAATAAACAAATCTTTTTCACATGCCCTCCCCTCAACACACAAGAAAACAGGTTATATAATAAGTACAGTGCTGAATTCAGAGGACTATTAAGAATATTAAAGAGCCAGCCTCACAGAAGTTGGAAAGAATAAAAGACAATTGTCCTGAAAAATGGGAACAGAAAAGACTATGTGAGGATTTGGAGGTAAGTGAGTACTAAGAGAGATGACTGGAATTCAGGGGTCATTTTAGGAGTGAGACAAAAGCCTAGTGCGATGGAAACTCTCTGGAATCCAAGATGGTGAGCCTAACAAAGACTTCTAATAATGGGGGACACTGAGCCTGAATCTTTCAACCTTTGTAACTAGGCATTTCTATCACCATGCATATATGCATGTTTGCCTGATGTTCTGGAGAGACTTGCTCTTAAGGAGAAGGAGCAGTAGATCTGGAGAAGTGGTGAGATGGAAGGAGGAACTGGGAGGGGAAATTAAGGTCAAGATGTAAATTATGAAGAAAGAATAAATGAAAAGAATTTAAAGTTAGCTGTATAAACAATCACAAAGTAGTATCGGTGATTTGAGCAAATATATATTTGTATAAGTTTAAAAAGAACTTCCAACAAAGTAGTCACCAACTGGTAAATTATCAAGAATATATGCACAGAAAACACTACAACCATCAGAATTCTATGAATTCATAGGTAAGGCTCTGTGAATTGTTCAAGTGGCATCAGAAGATAAATTTGTGGATTCTGTAATTATCATTTGTCTTTCTGGGCTTCAGTTTCTGATTAGTAAAATCAGGGTTTAGAAACGTCTTCTATCTGGCCTATTTCTAGTCCAGCTCTGTAAGGCTGAAGATTAATGTTTTAGGATTTCCAAGGAGTCATTTTTTTAAAAAAGAATAAAATCCAGAGTCTCTACACACACATCATTCTCTTTAGCTCAGCTTTATAACTGCATCCTTCCTCCCCTGAACCCATGCTTGTAGCCATCTCTTCTAGGAATTAAACACATGCATCATCTCACATTTTGGTACAGGTATTACTCAAAAGAGGAATGAGAAAGATTGTGAGCTGAAGCTGATTAATATGGGCAAAAGAATGGCTTGTATTAAGAAATCTTTCCTTTTCATCCCTTTTACTCAGATTGCTTAGTAAATGCTGTCAAGACAAGGGCAGTGTTTCCTTAGGGTTAGTAAAGAAATTGGAGGTATTTCCTTCTCCCATTTTAACATCTTTTAAGTTAATTTTATTCATGTAGAAAGTTACTTTCTTGAGAACATATAACAATGTAGAGACAGAGAAATTTTTCCTCTCCATTTTTGACGTTTAAACAGCAAAATATGCTACTTGCTTTTAGGCAGGTAAGTTGCCTTGGAGAGCCAGTGATGCATACCTGGGTATTTCTGATTATTTGTTCTAAAAATCCAGAGGACAATGAAAAATCAAGTAAGATTTCAGCTCATTTGAATGAAAAGCAGCAGTACAGGGAAATGTGTTATCTTGATGTGGAACAAGCATTCCAGAGTCTATTTTCAAATATTTAGGTAGGTAGGGAAGATTGTGAATTCCCGTGTTTGGGTTTGATTTGAATAATCCTTAAAGGTTCATAAACTGAAGACTTAGTTTCCACCATAGTTGTGTAGAGATTGAAGGGACTAGGCCATGTGCAAGCTGATGAGCCCTTTGGTGACTGGGGACTCTGTTGTTGAAATGGATTAAGTTAAATCTCTTGATTTTTGCTGTAAATATCTGAGTCTGCTTCTACTCACCCTCTGGCTTCCTGTACAGGTGGAATCTCTTGCTCATGCTTCATGCAATACACTGTGCTATGGTATAATTACAGTTAAATGACTCCTCACCAGAATGAAACTGATGATGATGAATGATCTTTGAATCTCTAACAATATGAGTTAAAAAAATTTTAGTTTCATAACTCTTCCACCACAGGTATTCATCATAGCAGAAAACAAGAAAGAAAGAAAGAAAGAAAGATTCAAGATTTCTAGGCTTCTGATACAAGGGTCTGAAAATAATACTGGAAATTGGAATACAAGATTATCAAATCAGAGACATGAAGAGAGGTGATGAAGCAATCCAGATATACTGACTTTGTTATGGCAGTAAAGAAGTACTAGTCCTTAATATCACATAAATTTCCAGGTTTTTTGTTTTTTGTCTTTTTTTTACTTTTTTTTTCTTTTTTCTTCTTTTTTTTTCTTCTTCATTTGTTTTATATTTATCAAAAAAACAGTAAAATGAATTTAAAATGCTGAAAAGTTAACAATAACTATAAAGAAGATAAAAATCATAAGCCTGACTTATCAAGGATGATAATGCAAATAAGATTGCTACACAAATATTTACTTTGTGTTCAGCTTTCCCCCTGAATTTTTTTTCCATACTTGTATATCCTTATTCAAGGTCCCTTCCCCCTCCCAACAAATCAGGTCATTTTTCTTTTCTGCAACTCGCCATCCCCTCCCTGGGCAAGGAGCAGACAGTCCTATAGTCCCACTGATCCAATAATGCTTGGATCAGTCTCCACTCCTGGCCAAATCCAGTTTTGTCCACCCTCCCTCACGAGTGAGTCAGGTGTTTCTATAGTTGGAGTGGGATCCAAAGGATCAGTCCAGGGTGTTTCTGATCCCAAGCTGTTCAGTGGATGTGGTTTGCCACTTGGGCATGCTTGGCTTTTTTTCTTGTTTGTTTGTTTAGAGACCACTAATGAGTGAGTACATCCCCTGCTTATCTTTCTGAGATTGTGATACCTCGCTCAGGAGGATATTCTCCAAATCCATCCATTTGCCTGCGAATTTTAGGATATCATTTTTTCTTACTGTATTTAGGTATTCTCCATGTATTCTTGATCTCTCCAGGGCTTTAATCATAAAGGAGTTTGGATTTTGTCAAAGGCTTTTTCTGCATCTAAGGATATGAACATGTGTTTTTATTCCTTTAGTTTCTTTATATGATTTATAACATTTACAGTTTTTCTTATGTTAAACCAGCCCTGCATTTCTGGGATGAAGCCTACTTGGTCGTGGTGGATGATATCTTTTATACACTGTTGTATACGGTTTGCCAAAATTTTGTTGAGAATTTTCACATCTACATTCATGAGGGAAATTGGTCTGTAATTCTCCTTCTTTGTTGTGTCTTTGAGTGGCTTGGGTATTAGGGTAATTGTGGCCTCATAAAAGGAATTTGGCAATATTCCTTCAGTTTCTACTGTGTGAAATATTTTGAGGAGTAACGGTAATAATTCTTCTTTGAATGTCTGGTAGAATGTGGAATTGAAACCATCTGGACCAGGGCTTTTATTTTTGGGGAGGTTTTTAATGACAGCTTCAATTTCCTTAAGGGTTATAGGCCTGTTTAGGTAATTAATCTGATCTTCATTTAATTTTGGTAGATGGTACCTGTCCAGAAAGCTGTCCATTTCTTCTAGGTTTTCCATTTTTGTGGAATACAGATTTTCAAAACATGATTTGATAATTCTCTGGATTTCCTGGGGTTCTGTTGTTATGTCCCCCTTTTCATTTCTGATTTTGTTGATTTGAATACTCTCTCTCTGTTTTTTGATTAGTTTGGCTAAGCGCTTATCTATCTTGCTAACTTTCTCAAAGAACCAACTCTTAGATTTGTTGATTCTTTGTATTGTTCTTTTTGTTTCAATTGTATTGATTTCAGCTCTAAGTTTGATTATTTCCTGCCGTCTACTCCTTCTAGGTGAGTGCAATTCTAATTGTTCTAAGGCTTTCAGCTGAGCTGTTAAGTCTCTAGTGTGGGATTTCTCAAGGTTTTTCATATAGGTATATGGCGCTATGAATTTTCCTCTTAAGACTGCTTTCATTGTGTCCCACAGGTTGATACTTTGTAGATTCATTTTCATTGAATTCTAGGAAGACTTTGATTTCTTTCTTAATTTCTTCCTTGACCCAGAGATGGTTCTGCTGAGTGATGTTTAGTTTCCATAAGTTGATAGGCTTTCTTTGGGTTTTGATGTTGTTGAACTCTAACTTTGGGCCCTAGTGGTCAAATATGTTACAAGGGATTATTTCCATTTTTTGGTATCTGTTGATATTTGCTTTATCACCAATTATGTGGTCAATTTTAAAGAAAGTTCCATGAGGAGGTAAGAAATATGTATATTCCTTTGCCTTTGGGTAGAAGGTTCTGTAGATATCTATGAAATCCATTTGCATCATAACCTCTTTTAGACTCCTTATTTCTCTGTTGAGGCTCTGTCTGGTTGATCTATCCAGGGTTGAAAGTGGGGTACTGAAGTCTCCCACTATCAGCGTGTAAGAATTGATGTGGGGTTACAGCTTTAGCAGTGTTTCTTTTACATAAGTAGGTGCCCTTGTATTAGGGGCATAAATATTTAAGGTTGAAATCTCCTTTTGACCAATTTTTCCTGTGATGAATAAGCAGTGACCATCTTGGTCCCTTTTAATTGCTTTAGATTAAAGTCTACTTTGTTAAATATTAGGATTGCAACCCCCACTTGTTTCTTAGGACCATTTGACTGAAATTTTTTTTCCCAACCCTTTATTCTAAGCCTGTGTCTGTCTTTGTGTTTGATGTGTGTTTCTTGTAGGCAACAGAAGGATGGCTTCTGTTGTATCCATCTTGTTAGTATGTGACGTTTTATAGGAGAGTTGAGACCATTGATATTAAGGGAAATTATTGACCGTTGATTGATATTTCCTGCCATTTTTGGTGGTAACTTGTTTGTATTTCCTTTCTCTAGGTTATTCTTCTGTGGAATTATTGATTGTTTGTGATTTCGTGGGTGTATCTGGGTCCTTAATTTGAAGTTTTCCCTCTAATACTCTCTGTAGTGCTGGAATGGTAGATACATATTCTTTCAGTCAGACTTTGTCCTGAAATACCTTGCTTACTCCATCTATGGTGATTGATAATTTTGCAGGGTATAGTATTCTAGTTTGGCAGCCATGCTCTTTTAGCATATGTATAACTTCTGAGCAAGTCCTTCTAGCTTTCATCGTTTCCATTGAATAGTCAGGGGTTACTCTGATGGGTCTGCCTTTATATGTGAGTTGGCCCTTTTCTTTTGCAGCTCTTAAAATTTTTTCTTTGTTCTGTATGTTTTGTGGCTTGATTATAATGTGGCATGCTGACTTTTTTGGGGGGTCATATCTATTTGGTGTTCTGTAAGTTTCTTGTATCTTTATGGGCATTTCGTTCTTCAGGTTAGGGAAGTTTTCTTCTATGATTTTATTGAAAACATTATCTGTGCCTTTGAGCTGGTATTCTTCTCCTTCTTCTATTCCTATTATTCTCAAATTAGGTCTTTTCATGGTGTCCCAGATTTCCTGAACATTTTGAGTTATAGCTTTTTTGGTTTTACTGTTTTCTGTTACTGATATATCTATTTGTGCTACTGAGTCTTCCGCTTCAGAGATTCTATCTTCCATCTCTTGAAGTCTGTTTGTTATGCTTGTATCTGTGGTTCCAGCTTTTTTCTTCAGATTTTCTATTCCGTCTTTGCCTCATTTTATGCCTTTTTTATTGCTTCCATTTCAGCTTTTATTTCAGCTTTTAGTTCCTGGCATGTTTCTTTCATAGATTTGTTCATCTCTTCCAATTTTTGTTTGTATTTTCTTCTATTTCTTTAAGGTTATTTTTCATATCTTCTTTGAGAGCTTCGATGATCATCAAAAAGGAATTTTTGGTGTTGCTTCCTTCTGTTTCCTCTTCATTGCTCAGTTCAGGGCTTGTATTTTTAAGATTGCCACTCTCTTCTGGAGTTACCATGTTGTTCTTTGTATTATTATGTAATTTTTGCACTGACGTTTGCCCATGGCTTCAGTGGTTCACGATTACATGGCTCCTGGTCAGTTGTGGCACTCGAGCTTGTGTGCCACCTGTCACCTCTCTGGGCAGGGTCTTAATCTACCCTTCAGGGACCCCAGAAGTTATATATTTTCTCAGTTCGAGGTCGAGATGGGTAGCCGTGCAAATTCCCTCAGCAAGAGCTGTGGGTGTAGTGAAAGGCAGAGTTTATCTGCCCCTGCTACAGATGCACTGGGACTCTGCAGACAGCACCTGGTCCCGGAAGCAGAACAGGAACCGATGGGCTTTCTTTTTTTTTTTTTTTTTTTTTTTGTGAAGTAAATGATATTAGTAGATTAAAAAAAAAAAACAAGTAATTACTTATATGTTGGTCAAATGAGAAAATTTCAATTTATTTAAGGTGAATAAGTAACTCATATTTTTTACTTGTAGTGAACAAACAGACTAGAATATCATCAGATGTACATGATCTTGCAAGTATAAAACTGGGATACCCTGACAATGTCACATATCAAAGAAGGGTTAAAAAAAATGTTGGTTGAATGAAAAATTTGAAAATAGGGATGACTTGATGAAATAATTTTAGTTCAAGCTAAACTTTTTGGAATGAGAATAGAGGTTAAAGCTGTTAAAATTCACTTGAAAAGTAAAGATTTTTGATAGTCTTTGAAGGGATGTATTACTATTAATTATTTGTAATTAATGTTAATATATTTTCTACATAAATTTACTGACCATCTTCCATGTTCAGGGGAATATTTACACTAAGGGATTATATAAATAACAAAATAAAATATAAGAGAAAGCGATGCAAAAGCTGGATAAAAGAAGCCAAGAGGAAAATAAAGGAGACCCAATAGAGGGCATAAGAATCTGAGACCCGCTCATTCACATATTGAGCAGTCCAATATAAGTACTAAACTAAAAGTTGATATATGTTAGGGTTCAGACCTTTGTAGGAACTGATTGCTGTTTCAGTCTCTCTGAGTTCATAAGTGCTTTGCTCAGTTGTTTTAGAGAGCCTTGTTCTCATGATGTTCACCATTCCCAATGACTTTCCCCATTTATTCTGTCTCATCTTCTGCAGGGACTTTTTAGAGGCATATTATCTAGAGCTGTATGTTTCAAGAAGAGACTATATTCGAAGAAGCATGAATTTCAGGAGTCATAAAATACAGAAATGTAATTAATCATGTTAAAGGATATTTGATCATGCTGTGATTCCTGAAACTGTCTTATTTACCGAAAAAAAAAAAAAGTTTCTAATTGTAGTGTGTTTCAACCCTGGCATTCCTCTTTTATCCAAGAGCTTGCTACTTATTATAAACATGATTAAATAAAATCAACCATAAGTCAAGTGCAAACAGTTGTCAGGAAGTGAGTAATACTAATACAAAAGAAAACAAGAGAGTCAGGTGATTGAATGGAGAGACACAGAGAAATGAAAAGGAAAGGATATTCAGTTTGCTGTGTTGTTGTTTAAGATAACAACAGAGAATAGAGAATAAAGGGAGCTTTTGTGGGAGGCCACATAGGGGGAAGGTCAGATGGGTACTTTTTCTGCATCTCTAAGCCAGTAAGTTTCTACCCAAACATCTGGCTCCTGGAGTCTTTACTGCTAAAATTAAATTATTGGTAGTCAAAAACAAGACAATAACACTAGGACATCATTCTGCTTAAGCTGTAATAACAAAATACCATGGAAGGAGTATTTTCAATCACAGTGTGTGTATGTGTAGGGGGGTGTCTAACAGACATTGAAAGACAGAGACTAAAAGAGACAGTCATTTTTATTAATTTACCATAGTTACCTTTTTAAAATACCTAATCTTCAGCAAGTAGCATTTGATAGCTAAATAGTAGTGTTAGTAAGAGTGAGCACAGTTTATAATATGTAGTGATGGCTTCTGTGGGATTAGGGTAAACAACGGAGAACATTAGAAATGTTGCTTGGTCGACAGCATAGCATATTTCTACTAAATAGTTATTTTGTGGGCAGAAATGAGGAATATGAGGTTTAAGAGTGGACTAAAACATTCCAAACATGGAAGAAAACAACACAAAACTGCAATGTTCCTGATGTAGCCACTAGTTTGAATTGTTTGAGGAAAATCAGGACAACTAAACCAAATAAGAATAAATTTCCTTCAATTTCAAAGTGAAGACTACTTAGTTATGGTCTTGCCAGGTATGTGGTTAAGCAGTACCTTCTAGGATTCCACTATGACCATGTAGACATATTTAGTACTGGGGCCATATATTTGTGGCTATGACTGTGTTCATACAATCAAGAAGTTCTCAAGAGTGACCAGTTTTGACTTGGCAACACAAGCCCAAAAGTCACTTCATGCTGTAGGCAGTTCTACAAAGGGTTAAATTGAAAGGAAACATTTGGGGCTGTGTTTTTCTGTCTCACAACTCACAATATCTCACAACTATATAAGCTTGGATAAATTATCTCTATTCCTGGCCTCCAATTTCTCATTTATAAATAAGTATGGCAAAACTATATTTCTTATTAAGTAGACTGAATACTACTTAGGTTAATTGAAGGAAACTGGGTTACAAATTGTTGGCAATGAGTATGTGCTTAAATGTCAAGAAAATTTTGTTCAAAGGATATTCCCTGTACTGTTAAAGGTGACAAAAATGTTGTGGTCAAAAGAATAATTTTAAGGAGTACTTATTAAGGACAACCTTTCAGATAAGAAGTAAAAACAGAGGCTAGAGAATGTCAACAAGTTAGGGAAGTTTCTAGAGAGAAAGGGTCCTGTGTTGTCTGATGAAAATCACAACTTTGTCCTTTAATTCAATGCTAAATTCTAAAAATCATATATACAGAAAGTAGAAATGAGCCTGGCATTTGGTTTTGTTACATTGTTGTGTTTTGTTTTTGAATTAATTTCTTTAAGATTTTTTTCATATATTGCATCCCATCCAAAACACAGTTTTTCCTCTTTCCTTTCCTGAAAGCCCTTCCTCAACCTCTCCTCTACCAAAAATCTATTCTTTGTCCTTTCTCTTCAAAAAAGAACAGACCTCCTAGGGATAGCAACCAATAATGTCATTAAAAATAGACTAGGTATCTATCCTCATATCAAGGCTGACAAGAAAAATCCATAGGAGGAAAATGGTCCCCAAAGCAGGCAAAAGAGTTAGAGACAGCCCCCACCCCTACTGTTTGTCATCCCACAAGAACACCAGGCTTCCCCAAATATAGCATATAGGCAAAGAACCTAAGTCAGACCCCTATTGTTTCCTGATTGCCACTTCAATCTCTGTGAGCCCCCTATGAGCCTTGTTGAGGTGATTATGTGGGCCATTTTCTAGAGACGTCCTTTACCCCTCTGGCTCTTACAATCTTTCCTCCCACTATTCTGTGGGATTCCCTGAGCTCTCCCTAATGTTTGGCAGTAGGTTTCTGCATTTTCTCTCATCAGTTACTGTAAAAAACCTCTTGGATGGCAATTATGCCAATCCTAATGCTATGAATATTGCCGTATATCATTAGGAATCATTTCATTGATTTTTGTCCCCAGATATGTTTGGTTCAGTACTAGGTCTCTTGGCCCTCCAAGAAGTTTCAGATGTAGACTGTTATGCACCTTGACATTATGTGAGTCAAAAGACACTCACTATTGTGAGCTTTCCAAGGCTAAACATAAGTCAGAAAAATCATAACTGTGAAACCTTCAACAAATACCTAGTCATAATAACAACAGGTTTATAAAAATGGGAAAAACATAAAAGAGAAAGAAAATGTTTGTGAGATATGAGTTGCTGACCCCACTAAGATGAGCCTAAAGTCAGGGCTATTAAATCTGTAAATGAGATCTTTGTTATTAAAGTTCATGGTGGAAAAATGAGAAAAATCTCAATGAAGTCTAAATATTAATAATAATATTTTGGCATTAACAAATTGAATACTGTGACCATCGATATATTATACTATTCTAAGACAGCATGGTACAGGATTAGATGTATGTACAAGAACAGCCCCACAAAATATAACTTTGGAATTAAAAATTAATAATTTATTTAAAATACAGAGATATGATATTTTAAAAACAATACATTAAGATACTTATTCAAAGACTTAAGCCAGTATTTATTCAAGATGTCTAACTCAGCTTTCCTTGGAAGAGTAGGCCTGAAAAGATGCTCTTGAAAAAATAATTATTTCCTTGGACAAATAATAATTTTGACACAAGCTACATATTCTAATGCCTTTGAAGCTGCAAAAAGCACATTTAAATATTAAAAACTCTAAAAAAATTCTTACAAAAGTTATCAATTTAATATTGCTTACCATAACATTTCCCAAATTTATTATAAATTTTTAATTTTATAGTCATGTGTTCTAACATCTGTGGAGATATCACTCCCTAGAATATACTTTGGAAAATGTATGTTGTACAGCAATGTACACTATTGAAATAAAAATGAGCCACCTATGGAGGGAATGTCTAATATCCTTGAGTTTGAAGCAAGACATAATAAAATGTGGTAGAATAAACTTGAGACAACTATAAAGGGAACATTCTTTGGTAACATGAAATATCTGTCATTTAAAATGTGAAGAAATAGCATGTTGAATGAAATCTGCATGGCTATAAAAAATGGAAATAATGCATGAGTTCCACAACTCACACAATAGCTTTAATATAAATAAATCTCATTTAGGCACTAGAGCTTCCTAAAGATTTGTAGTGTATGCAATGCAACTGGACATTTTTGTGCCAATGTCGGGTTTGTTTCCATATGATGACACATAAATAAGAGCATTAGGTTTGAGAAGATGATATACCATCAGTCTGTATCCTCTTATTCCACTTATTTTTCTTCTGTTCAGAAATACTGTTTATTATATGATCAGTTCTATGCTAGGCTTTTGATATAAAATATGGTTCTTCCCATGCTGATTAAAGCCTAATGGGAAATAAGACAAATTGACTGCAATGAAAGAATACAGAACAATCACTATAAGAACTAGGAATGTTTCCAGAAAGGATTCATTCAATAACAACTGCTAGCACTTTGGTAGTCCTATGTGCCAAGAACAGTTCACATTTATACAGAGAGTCATTTAATTCTCATAATATTATGAGATGAGTTCTATTACAGTCATCCTACTTTGTATATGAAGACACTGTGCAACACAGAGGTCAAATAACTTGCCCAAAAATGAGTCAGATATTTAATAATAGCTAACCAGCCTCTAAAAAGAATGCCACCTTTTGGGTGGAACCTGAAAAAGCATCTATTTTACCATGAGGAACTCTGACAGCAGACCAAAGAAAAGACTGAGATCATGTCTAGCTTGGTTAACTAGGGAGTAGACCAGGGTTACTTATATGACCATGGGTGAGGGTTCACTTACTCAAAAGCATAGAAAACTCCAAGTTAGATTCATCATCAAGAAGCCCACCCTACCTTGGGTGATAACTAATAAACAGCTTCACTAGAGATCTGCACAACATGAAGGGAGTTTCACTGATAGGAAAACCTTCTTTAGATAGCATTATAAGTGTTTATATAGATTCAGGATGGGCCTTGTGACCTCAGTATTTATCAGAAACAGCCAAAGCCTTTCAAGTTTAATTTCCTTTCCCTGCATGTTTCTTCTATTTGCTGTGTATTATGAACTACCTTCCTTTCTCCTAAAGAATAGAGAGCTACACAACAAAAGGAATCATTTGTAGTCAGAAATTTTTCTGTTGTGCCTAGCCAGACCCACAACAATTTTGTCTCAAATAATCAAATAAAGGCTTATAGTAGTTATAAACCGTTTGGCCTGTGGGTCAGGCATATTACTTACTAAGTCTTATTCTTTAACTAACCTATGGTTCTTATCCATGTTTAGCCATGTGGCTTGGTAACTTTTTCTCAGTTGCAGCATTTTCATTTTGCTTCCTCTGTGTCTGGCTGATGTTTCTTCTGTTCTTTCTCTTCCCAGTATTATACTGGTCTGGTTGCCTCCAACTATATTTTGTGTCTTCTTGGATTCTTCCCAATCAGTGATTTATTAAAGCAATATTAATAGTGACCAATATTTACAATGTACAAAAGCATTGTTCCACATCATGGATTCTCTTTTAATAATATTTTAAATTTAAGCATGGGTAACGCTCATGATTCTGGGGTTTTTATGTATTAATTAATTTATGTTATTGTTGTTTGTGTATGAGTATTTCACCAGTATGTATCTCTGTGTACCACATGTGTACCTGATGCCTGCAAAGTTCAGAGGAGTGTTTCTGAATTCTGAAACTAGAATTACAGACAGATGTGAATCACCATCTGGATGTTAGAAATCAAACATAGGTCCTCAGTGGCTTTTACGACAGCAGCAAATTCTTAACTCTCACATCAATTCTCTAGCCTCAATAATATTTTATTATTAGAAATAAAAATATAATTACATCACTTCTTCCTTTCCTTATCTGTCTCCAAGCTTTCATTTCTACTCATCATCTTGTTATATTTTAATTCATGTCCTCTTTTTCCAATTATACAAATGCATATAGAAATATATAAATACAAGTTGTTCAGCCCATAGAAATTAATTATATATATTTGTTTCCAGAAACCTTTGGAATTGGAAAAGTATGTGCTGTTTTCTTAGAGTGTTTCTCCCATTCTCAGAATTTCTCAGTTGCTTGTAGCTACTGACCCTACTGTAGGGCCAAGGCCTTGTGACTTTTGCATTAGTATGTCTATTGATATCTTCAGGTCACGTGTATGTTTGAATATGTTCTGGTATGTTGTGAATATTTGTTTCTCCTATTGGCTTAACAAAAAGCTGATTAGGTAGAAGGAATAAAGGTAGAGTGAGCGGGACTATCAGACTAAGAATACTCTAGAAACAGGAAAAGCAGAGAAGAGACACCAAGAGAGAAAACATCAGCTGCGGAGAAAGAAGACTGTCATGCTTCTCTGAGAAAAGGTTCCAAGCCACATGGCTAAACAAATTAATGGAAATGGATTGAATTAAGATGAAAGAGCTAGCTAGCAATATGTTTAAGCCATAGGTCAATCAGCATGAAATTAATATAAGCCTTTGTATGATTATTTGGGGCAAAGCATCAGGAAGGCTGTGAGTGAGTCTGAAACTCTGGGCTAGAATAGAAAGTCTGGGCCACAAACTCCATATTACATTTGTAGGCAGGTATTTTGGTAGAATTCATGAGTGTAGTTCCTGACAATTCTAGGAAACATAGTATTTATCTTTACTCCCAAGATGAATGTATTCCTTAGCTGTCATCAAAGAAAATTGTATCTGCAACAGATGGAGACTATTTCAGAAAACCACAACCAATCAAAATGGAAAGCTTAAAGCCCATTCCCAAATAATAACTCCAAAATCTTAGACTTTAACCACTATGGACTATTGAGGAAAGTAAAACTGTATGCAATAGTGGTGTGTGTGTGTGTGTGTGTGTGTGTGTGTGTGTGTGTGTGTGTGTGTCTGAGAAAGAGTCTCACCAAGAAGGAAAAAAAATTGAAGAACATAAAGAATAACAGCATATCCAGTCTATATAACGTGAAAAAACAGCAGCATTTATTAAATTTAAAGTAGTTACAAGTTGTGTCCTAGAGTGTGTACCTTTAAGGAATGCAGGGCCTTTTTTTCTCCTTAGTTTCTTTTATTCTTATGGTACCACAGTCACAAACACCTACGCCCCAATGTATAGGCACATGTAAAAGTTAATTTGAACAGCAAAAATGGGTCCAGGACCGGGTACTGTCTGCTTAGCTTGTACCCATGCACTATGTAGAAGAACAAGATAAACTCTCATGGCCACGGTCCCCCCAGCTGCTGCTGAGGAAATTTGCATGGCTACTGATATCCAACTGAGCAAACAGATAAGAACTGGGGACCCAGAAGGACAGACTGAGAGCCTGCCAAGAGTTGAGGAGGGGTCAGCAGGCCCAAGTGCCTATAACCCTGCCATGGAGAGTTGAGCTTCCTTCAGTTCCGGTTCTGGTTCTGGGACTGGGTGCTGTCTGCAGAGTATGTACCCACACACTCTGTAGCAGACAGAGATAATCTCTAACTGCCACGGTCCCCCCAGCTGCTGTTGAGGGAATTTGCACTGCCGCCACACTGCCTCCAATTGGTAAAACAGAGAAAGATTGAAGACTAGAAATTCAGTTCCCTGCTCAGAGCAGAGGTAAAGATTGAGCAGACCATTTCCTCAGAGGTGACAGGAGGAACACAAGCCCGAATGCCACTACTGACCAGAAGCCACCTAAGCATGAACAACTGAAGCCATGGGCAGACACCAGTGCAAAAATTTACATAATAATAATAAAACAACAAGGTAACTCCAGAAGAAAGTGGAGATCCTACAAATACAAGACTTGAACTGAGCAATGAAGAGGAAACAGAAGGAAACAACACCAAAAATTCCTTTATGATGATCATCGAAGCTCTCAAAGAAGATATGAAAAATATCCTTAAAGAAATAGAAGAAAATACATACAAAAAATTGGAAGAGATGAACAAATCTATGAAAGAAACGTGCCAGGAACTAAAAGCTGAAATGGAAGCAATAAAAAAGGCACAAAATGAGGCAAAGATGGAAATAGAAAATCTGAAGAAAAAAGCTGGAACCACAGATACAAGCATAACAAACAGACTTCAAGAGATGGAAGACAGAATCTCTGAAGTGGAAGACTCAGTAGCTCAAATAGATATATCAATCAAAGAAAATACTAAGACTAAAAAAGCCATAACTCAAAATGTTCAGAAAATCTGGGACACCATGAAAAGACCTAATTTGAGAATAATAGGAATAGAAGAAGGAGAAGAATACCAGCTCAAAGGCACAGATAATGTTTTCAATAAAATCATAGAAGAAAACTTCCCTAACCTGAAGAAGAAAATGCCAATAAAGATACAAGAAGCCTACAGAACACCAAATAGATATGACCCCCCAAAAAAGTCAGCATGCCACATTATAATCAAGCCACAAAACATACAGAACAAAGAAAAAATTTTAAGAGCTGCAAAAGAAAAGGGCCAACTCACATATAAAGGTAGACTCATCAGAATAACGCCTGACTATTCAATGGAAACGATGAAAGCTAGAAGGGCTTGGTCAGAAGTTATGCAGACGCCAAAAGAGCATGGCTGCTTAACTAGAATACTATATCCTGCAAAATTATCATTCACCATAGATGGAGTAAACAAGATATTTCATGACAAAGTCAGACTGAAAGAATATCTATCTACCAATCCAGCGCTACAGAGAGTATTAGAGGGAAAACTCCAACATAAGGACACCAGATACACCCATGAAACCACAAACAATCAATAATTCCACAGATGAGTACCCCAGAGAAAGGAAATACAAACAAATTACCACCAAAAATGGCAGGAAATATCAATCAATGGTCAATAATTTCCCTTAATATCAATGGTCTCAACTCTCCTATAAAACGTCACATACTAACAAGATGGATACAACAACAGAAGCCATCATTCTGTTGCCTACAAGAAACATTCCTCAACCATAAGGACAGACACAGGTTTAGAATAAATGGTTGGGAAAAAAATTTTCCAGTAAACTGGTCCTAAAAAACAAGCAGGGGTTGCAATCCTAATATCTAACAAAGTAGACTTTAAGTTAAAAACAATTAAAAGGGACCAAGATGGTCACTACTAATTCATCACAGGAAAAATTGGTCAAGAGGAGATTTCAATCCTGAATATTTATGCCCCTAAAATATGGGCACCTACCTATATAAAAGATACACTGCTAAAGCTCGAATCGCACATCAATTCTTACACCCTGATAGTGGGAGACTTCAGTACCCCACTTTCAACTCTGGATAGATCAACCAGACAGAGCCTCAATAGAGAAATAAGGAGTCTAAAAGAGGTTATGATGCAAATGGATTTAATAGCTATCTACAGAAGCTTCCACCCAAATGCAAAAGAATATACATATTTCTTACCTCCTCATGGAACTTTCTTTAAAATTGACCACATAATTAATCATAAAGTAAATATCAACAGATAAAAAAAATGAAAATAGTCCCTTGTAACATATCAGACCACAAGGGCATAAAGTTATAGTTCAACAACATCAAAAATCAAAGAAAGTCTACCAACTCATGGAAACTAAACATCACTCAGCTGAACCATATCTGGGTCAAGGAAGAAATTAAGAAAGAAATCAGTCTTCCTAAAATTTAATGAAAATGAATCCACAACGTATCTAAACTTGTAGGACACAATGAAAGCAATCTAAAGAGGAAAATTCATAGCACTAGATGCCTATATGAAAAACCTAGAGAAATCCCACACTAGAGACATAAAAGCCCAGCTGAAGGTCTTAGAACAATTAGAAGTGAACTCACCTAGAAGGAGTAGACGGCAAGAAATAATCAAACATAGAGCTGAAATCAATACAATTGAAACAAAAAGAACAATACAAAGAATCTATGAATCTAAGAGTTGGTTCTTTGAGAAAGTTAACAAGATAGATAAGTCCTTAGCCAAACTAATCAAAAAACAGAGAGAGAGTATTCAAATCAACAAAATCAGAAATGAAAAAGGGGACATAACAACAGAACCCCAGGAAATCCAGAGAATTATCAAATCATGTTTTGAAAATCTGTATTCTACAAAAATGGAAAACCTAGAAGAAATGGACAGCTTTCTGGACAGATACCACCTACCAAAATTAAATGAAGGTCAAATTAATTACCTAAACAGGCCTATAACCCTTAAGGAAATTGAAGCTGTCATTAAAAACCTCCCCAAAATTAAAAGCCCTGGTCCAGATGGTTTCAATTCCACATTCTACCAGACATTCAAAGAAGAATTACTACCCTTATTCCTCAATCTATTTCACACAGTAGAAACTGAAGGAATATTGCCAAATTCCTTTTATGAGGCCACAATCACCCTAATACCCAAGCCACTCAAAGACACAACAAAGAAGGACAATTACAGACCAATTTCCCTCATGAATATAGATGTGAAAATTCTCAACAAAATTTTGGCAAACCGTATACAACAATGTATAAAGAATATCATCCACCACGACCAAGTAGGCTTCATCCCAGAAATGCAGGGCTGGTTTAACATAAGAAAAACTGTAAATGTTATAAATCATATAAAGAAACTAAAGGAATAAAAACACATGTTCATATCCTTAGATGCAGAAAAAGCCTTTGACAAAATCCAAACTCCTTTATGATTAAAGCCCTGGAGAGATCAGGAATACATGGAGAATACCTAAATATGATAAAGGCAATTTACAAAAAGCCGACAGCCAGTATCAAACTTAATGGAGAAAAACTCAAAGCAATCCCACTAAAGTCAGGAACTAGACAAGGATGTCCTCTCTCCCCTTATCTATTCAATATAGTTCTCGAAGTTTTAGCTAAAGCAATAAGGGAAGGAAAAGAGATTAAGGGGATACAAATTGGAAAAGAAGAAGTGAAACTATCTCTATTTGCAGATGATATGATTGTATACATAAGTGACCCACAAAATTCTTCCTAGGAACTGCTAGGGCTGATAAACACCTTCAGCAATGTAGCAGGACACAAGATTAAAAGGAAATCAATAGCCCTTCTATACACTAAAGACAGAAGAGCTGAAAAAGAAATAAGGGAAACATTATCCTTCATAATAGCTGCAAATAGTATTAAATACCTTGGAGTAACTATAACCAAAGAAGTAACAGACCTATTGTACAAAAATTTTAAATCACTGAAGAAAGAAATTGAAGAGGATATCAGAAAATGGAAAGCTCTCCCATGTTCCGGGATTGGTAGGATCAACATAGTAAAAATGGCAATTCTACCAAAGGCACTCTACAGATTCAATGCATTGTCCATCAAAATCCGAACACAATATTTTTTAGACCTTGAAAGAACAATACTCAACTTCATTTGGAATAACAAGAAATCCACGATTACAAAACAATTTTACTCAACAAAAGAACATCAGGAGGTATCACCATCCCTGACTTCAAACTATACTATAGAGCTAGTGTAATATAAACAGCCTGGTACTAGCATAAAAACAGACTTGTGGATCAATGGAATAGAATTGAGGATCGAGACATTGACCCTAAAACCTATGAACACCTGATCTTTGACAAAGAGGCACAAAACATTCAATGAAAAAAAGACAGTCTATTTAACAAATGGTGTTGGCATAGCTGGATGGAAGTGTGTAGAAAAATGCAAATAGATCTGAGCCTGTCACCCTGCACAAAACTCAAATCCAAGTGGATCAAAGACCTCAACATAAGCCCAGCCACTTTGAACTTGATAGAAAAGAAAATGGGAAATACACTTCTATGAATTGGCACAGGTGACCACTTCCTAAATATAACACCAGTGGCACATACACTAAGACCAACAATCAATAAGTGGGATCTCCTGAAGCTAAGAAGCTTCTGTAAAGCCAAAAACACTGTCAATAGGATAAAATGACAGCCTACAGAATGGGAATAGATTTTCACCAACCTTACAAGTGATAGAGGACTGATCTCCACGATATATAAAGAACTCGAGAATCTAGAGCCCAAAACCTTGAATAACCCAATCAAAAAATGGGGTTCAGATCTAAATAGGGAATTCTCAGCAGAGGAATTACGAATGGCTGAAAGTCACCTAAAAATGTGCTCATCATCTTTAGCAGTCAGAGAAATGCAAATCAAAACAACTTTTAGACACCACCTAACACCTGTTAGACTGGCTAAGATGAAGGCCACAGATAACAGCCTATGCTGGAGAGGATGCGGATCATGGGAATACTCCAAATTTTTGGTGGGAGTGTAAGCTTGTTCAGCCACTTGGAACGCAGTATGGAAGTTTTTCAGAAAATTAAGAATCAATCTCCCCAAGGACCCAGCAATACCACTTCTGGGTTTATACCCTGATGATGCACAGTCATACTCAAAAATCATTAGCTCAACTTTGTTCATAGCAGCATTATTTGTAATAGCAAGAACCTGGAAAGAACCTAGATGTCCCTCAACTGAAGAATGGATTAACAAACTGTGGTACATCTACACAATGGAGTACTACTCAGCAGTAAGAAAAAATGATATCCTAAAATTTGCAGGAAATGGATGGACTTGGAGAATATTCTCCTGAGTGCAGTATCACAAACTCAGAAAGATAAGCAGGGGATGCAATCACTCATTAGTGGTCTCTAAACTAACAAGAAAAAAGCCAAGCATGCCCAAGCTGCAAACCACATCCAATGAACAGCTTGAGATCAGAAATACCCTGGACTGACTCTTCATATCCCACTCCACCTAAAGGACACCTAACTCACTCTTGTGGGATGAGGGAGAAAACTGAATCTGCCTAGAGTGGAGACTGAACTAAGCAATATTGGGTCAGTGGGACCATGGGCCTGTCAGCTGCCTGCCCAGGGAGGGCATGGGAAGTTGTGGAGAAGAAAAAATGACCTGATGTGGCGAGAGGGAGAAGGGACCTTGAGTAATGATATACAGGGATAGAAAGCGTGACTTCTTTGTTAATAATAATAATAATAATAATAAAGTATACAGAAAAAAGGAAAAGAAAAAATGGTACATTTTAAATCATAGCTCCACAGAACCTAGGTCAAGTCTTCTTGTTTTTGTATATCTAGGGAGAAATATCAAGTAAATTAAAAAAGAGGAAACTCTATCCATCCCATTTTTTATTCTAGATTCTGAAAGGTCTTAGGGCTGTAATAGAAGATAGAGAGACAGATAAAGATATAGGAAGATAATTAGAGAGTCCGAGAAAGCGTGAAAGGCCTACCCAACACTGATAGAGTAAATTTGGTAATGTCTAAATATCCCCCAAGTTGTCTGGCTGCTGATATTGAACACTTGAATTCATTAAGTTATTTCAGCAATTATGAAATTGTATGCCACTAAGATGTAAAAGACTCTACTAAACAGAGTAAGTCATAGTCTATCTATTCCATATAATGGGAAGCTCTGGGCCTTAACAGGCTGTCTCTATTAAGAATTCATTAAGTGATCAAAATATTAACATATGACCAAAAATTGTGGATAGTGTAGATCATTTGCCCACTAGAACACACAGTCCACATGCTTTATAATCTCTGAAACCAATTCACATGATTTTCTACTTCAACTTGAAAGTAGTGTAGAAGGAGTTTTCTCTCCAATCTTTATTTAAATAAGGTTATTAAATCACTGTGATCTTGATCACATAGTTACTCACTTGCAGATTCTTGTTGTGGGCATTTAAAAATCAATATGCTACCATAACTCTTCTTTTGCAGTTAGATGATTAAGCTGCAAATATAACACTCTGTATAGCAAATAGTTATATATGAGCAATTGCAGCCAGTAGGGCTCTTATTTAGTCATCCTGTTTAGAGAAGACTAGGAATCTAGTGACCTAGACTGAGGAGAAGAGGCTCTCTTCCTTATGTGATTTTCTTCTTCCTCAACTCGTAGTTTAGTCTGGATGTATTCATTCTGTGATTGCTTAAGCTCACCAGCTCAAGTAGACACACAGGAGTCATTCATTATACATGTAACCTCAGGTCTGTCACAACTGTTCTTACCACAGTATATATATGTGTGTGTGTGCATATATATATATTTATACATATATATATAAACTATGTATACATATATGTATGTATGTATGTATACACAAAGTTTATTTTTAAGCTTTCTTCAGTGGTTTATTCTTTGGTACCTAACACCCACATCCTCAATTTTACATTTCTTAGAGTATATAAGAAGCACTAATAAGAGCAGAAGAGCAGAAAAAAATAAGAACACAAAACTGGGTTAGTATGAAATGGGGGCTAGGCCTGGGAGCTGATGAGAGGAGAGGTAAATGTGATAAAAAATTAGTATATGTAATTGTCAAAGAATTAATATAATTAATTTTATATATTTATATAATACATGTAAACAAAATACAAATTTACAAGTGAAAAAAGCTAAGTAAAGAATTCTTAATAAATATAAATCAACAATGAACATTGTGGTAATACTTATAATTCAGCCCTTGAGTGACTAAAAGAGGTGATGGTGAGCTTGAAGTCAGGCTGGGCTTCTCAGACAGACATTGACTCAAAAAACTGCAAAACAACAAAATGAGTTTTAATTTTTTTAAAGTAAGTTAGTGGAGGGCTTTGAAACTCCATCCCCATCCAGTGCAGAGCCAAGTGTGAGCAGATCCCACCCCCTGGGCCACAATCCAGAGAATTCCTCTCCAGGATCGGGCTCACAGCCAAAAGTCTGATCTCAGACTTGATCCAGCAGAAAGCTCTAGGCCCTGCCCAGCTGGGCCCCATCTCTATGGTTAACTGCATCATCAGACAAGGACTGAGGGCCTTAAAATACAGATCCCTGTCCAGAGCAGAGTCAAAGATCAAACAGACTACTTGCCCAGTGCAGACAGGAGATGCAAAGCCTTCTAGCTCCAACTGACTAGGAGCTGACTATTGTGAACCACTGAAGCTATGGGCAGACACCACTGCAAGAATACATATAGCAATATAAAGGAAAGCAAGGCAACATGAAAAGAAACTGATGGTTCTGTAACCATAAGACATGAACAGAACAATGAAGAGGAATGAGTAGGAAACAACAGCAAAATCACCTTTATGAAAATTATTGAAGCCTTCAAAGAAGACATAGAAAATTCCCTTAAAGAAATAGAAGAAAAAACAAATGAAAAATTGAAAGAGATGAACAAATTCTGGAAAGAAAAGCAAGAAAAGGAAGACCAAAAAATGAAAGAAACATTCTAGGAACTAAAAATTGAAATAGAAGAAATAAAAAAGTCACAATATGAGGCAAAGGTGAAAAGAGAAATCCTGAAAAAAGCACTATAACTACAGACACAAAAATAATCAACAGAATCCAAGAGATGGAAGAGAGAATCTCTGGAGTGGAAGTCTCAATTTTGGAAATAAATACATCAGTCAAAGAAAACACTTAAACCTAACACCATAACACAAAATGCTCAGGAAATTTGGGACACCATGAAAAGACACAACCTGAGAATAATAGGAATAGAAAAAGAAGAAGAATTCCAGCTCAAAGGCACAGATAAGGTATTCAATAAAAACACAGAAGAAAACATCCCCAACTTAAAGAAGGAGATGCCTATAAAGATACAAGAAGCATACAGAAAAACAAATAGATTTGACCACCCAAAAAGTCCACTTACCACGTAATAATTAATCCACAAAACACATAGAACAAAGAAAATTTATAAAAGCTGCAAAAGAAAAGGGCCAACTTACCTTTAAAGGCAGACTCATCAGAATAACACCTGACTATTCAAGAGAAACAAAGAAAGCAAGAAGGTCTTGGGCAGAAGTTATACAGACACAAAAAAATGCATGTTGTCCAACCTCTAGACTACTGTACCCAGCAAAACTATCAATCACTATAGATGGAGTAAAGAAGATATTTCATGACAAAGTCAGATTTAAACAATACCAGTCTTCAGATCAGTCCCTTCAGAAAGCAGGGAAAATTCCAACCTAAGAATCCCAGATACACCCATGAAAACACAAACAATCAATAACCCCAGAGAAGAAAAACCCAGAAAAGGAACTACATACAATACACCACCAAAAATAACAGGAAATATCAATCTATGGTCCCAAATATCCCTTAATATCAATGGACTCAATTCGCCTATAAAAAGACACACAATAACATGATGGATACAAAAACAGAAGCCATCCTTCTGCTGCATACAAGAAACACACCTCAACCACAAAGACAGACATAAGCTCAGAGTAAAGGGTTGGGAAAAGATTTTCTAATCAAATGGCCCTATGAAACAAGCTGGGGTTGCCATCCTAATATCAACCAAAGTAGACTTCAAACTAAAATCAATGAAAAAGACCAGGATAGACATTACTTATTCATCTCAGGGAAAATTTGTCAAGAGATTTCAATCCTGAATATTTATTCCTCTAATATAAGGTCACCTATCTATGTAAAAGAAACACTGCTAAAGCTCAAATCCCACATTACTCTCACATCCAAATAGTGGGAGACCTCAATACCCACTTTCACCTTTGGATAGGTCAACCAGACAGAGAATCAACAGAGAAATAAAAAGTCTAACAGAGGTTAGGATGCAAAAGGTTTTATTAAAAATTTATAGAAGCTTTCATCCAAATGCAAAGGAATATACATATTTCTCAGCACCACATGGAACTTTCTCTAAAATTGACTGCATAATTGGTCATAAAGCAAATATCAATAGATACAAAAAAGTAGAAATAGTCCTTCGTATCATATCAGACCACAATGGCCTAAAGTTAGAATTCAACAATATCAAAAATCACAGAAAGCCTACCATCTCCTGGAAACAAAACATCACTCAACTGAACTACCACTGAGTCACAGAAGAAATTAAGAAAGAAATCAAAGACTTCCTAGAATTTAACGAAAATGAATCCACAATGTTCCCAAACATGTGGGACACAATGAAGACAGTCTTTAGAGGAAAATTCATAGAACTAGATGCCTTTTATGAAAAATCTAGAGAAATCCCACACTAGAGAACTATCAGCACAGCTGAAAGCCTTAGAACAATTAGAAGCAAACTCACTTAGAAGGAGTAGATGGCAGGAAATGATTAAACTTAGAACTGAAATCAATACAATTGAAACACAAAGAACAGTACAAAGAATCAGGGAATCAAAGAGTTATTTCTTTGAGAAAGTCAGCAAGATAGATAAGCCCTTAGCCAAACTAACCAAAAAGCAGAGAGAGAGGATCCAAATCAGCAAAATAAGATAGGAAAAGGGGGACATAACAACAGACCCACATGAATTCCAGAGAATTATCAGGACATACTTTGAAAATATATACTCCTCAAAAATGGAAAACCTAGAAGAAATGGAAAGCTTTCTGAAAAGTTACCAAATTTCAAAATAAAATGAAGATCAGATTAAGTACTTACACTGACTTATAACCTTAAATGAAATTGAAGCTGTCATTAAAATCTCCCAAGTTAAAAAAGCCCAGGTCCAGATGGTTTTACTGCAGAATTCTACCAGACATTCAAAGACGAGCTATTACCAATACTCCTCAAACTGTTTCACACAGTAGAAATTGAAGGAGTATTGCCCAACTCTTTTTATGAGGCCACAATTGCCCTAATAACCAAGCCACTCAAAGACACAACAAAGAAGGAGAATTACAGACCAATTTTCCTCATGAATATTAATGCTAAAATTCTCAACAAAATCCGGGCAAACCATGTGCAACAACATATCGAAAATGTCATCCATGATGTTCAAATAGGCTTCTTCCTAGAAATGCAGGGATGGTTCAACATACAAAAAAATCGTAAATGTAATCCATCATATGAACAAACTGAAAGGAAAAAAACACAACACATGATCATATACTTAGATGCTGAAAAAGCCTTTGACAAAATCCAACACCCCTTTATGATAAGTCTTGGAGAGATCAGGAATAAAGGGAAAATATCTAAATATAATCATTGTGATTTACCAGAAGCCGATGGCCAACATCACACTTAATGGAGAAAAACTCTAAGCAATCCTACTAAAATCAGAAACTAGACAAGGATGTCATCTCTCTCCTTATCAATTCAATATAGTTCTCAAAGTTTTAGCTAAAGCAATAAGAGAATGAAAGGAGATTAGGGGAATACAAATTGGAAAAAAAGTGAAACTATCTCTCTTTGCAGATGATATGATTATATACATAAGTGATCCACAAAATTCTACCAGGGAACATCTACAGCTGATAAACACCTTCAGCAAGATAACAGAATACAAGAATAACTCAAAGAAATAAGTAGCCCTCCTATACACTAAAGACAAAAGGGCTGAAAAAGAAATAAGGGAAGCATAACTCTTTAATAGTAGCTGCATTAAATATTAAATACCTTGGAGTAACTATAACCAAAGAAGTAACAGATCTCTTTGATAAAAATTTTAAATTACTGAATAAATGAATTGAAGAGGATATCATAAAATGGAAAGATCTCCCAAGTTCCTGGATAAGTAGGATCACCATAGCAAAAAAGGCAATTCTAACAAAAGCAATCTACAGATTCAACACACTTCCCATCAAAATCCCACAATTTTTTTTTTATAGACTTTGAAAGAACAATACTCAATTTCATTTGGAATAATAGGAAAGTCAGGATTGCAAAAACAATTATGCTCAAAAAAGAACCTCAGGAGGCATTACCATCCCTGTCTTCAAGTTATACTATAGGCCTACAGTAATGAAAGCTGCCTGGTACTGGCATAAAGACACACATGTGGATCAATGGAATCAAACTGAAGATCCTGACATAAACCCAAAAACCTATGAATACCTGATCTTTGACACAGAGTCCCAAAATCTTCAGTAGAAAAAGATATTATCTTTAACAAATGGTGTTGGCATAGCTGCATGATAGTGTGTAGAAAAATGCAAAGAGATCCAAGCTTGTCACCCCGCACAAAACTCAAATCCAAGTGGATCAAAGACCTCAACATAAACCCAGTCACACTGAACTTGACAGAAAAGAAAGTGGGAAATACCCTCCAACAAGTTGGCACAGGTGAGCACTTCCTAAATATAACACCAGTAGCACAGACACTAAGAACAACAGTAAGGGGAACCTCTTGAAACTGAGAAGCCTCTGTAAAGTTTAATACACAGTCAATAAGACAAAACAACAGCCTATAGAATGGGAAAAGATTTTCACCAACCCTACAAAGGACAGAGGACTGATCTCCAAAATATCTAGAGGACTCAAGAAACTAGAGCCCATAACCTTGAATTACTCAATCAAAAAATGGGGCTCAGAACTAAAAAGGGAATTCTCTGCAGAAGAATTACAAATGGCTGAAAGACACTTGAAAAGGTGCTCAACATCTTTAGCCATCAGAGAAATGCAAATCAAAACAACTTTGAGATACCACCTTACACCTGTCAGATTGGTTAAGATAAAAGACAGAGAGGACAGCCTATGCTAGAGAGGTTGCATAGCAAGGGGAACACTCTTCCATTTTTGGTGGGAGTGTAAGCTTGTTCAGCCCCTCTGGAATGCAATATGGCTGTTTCACAGAAAAATGTCTATCAATCTCCCCAAGGACCCAGCAATACCAGTACTAGGCATTACCTTAAAGATGCACATTTGCACTCCAAAGGCATTATTTCAACTGTGTTCATAGCAACATTATTCGTAATAGCAAGAACCTGGAAACAAACTAGATGCCCCTCAACTGTAGAATAGATTAACAAACTATGATACAACTACACAATGGAGTACTACTCAGAAGTGAGAAAAAAAATGTTATTCTAAAATTTGCAGGCAAATGGATGGATTTGGAGAATATCTTCCTGAGCGAGATCTCACAAACTCAGAAAGATAATCAGGGGATGTTCTCACTCACTGGTGGACTTTAAACAAAAAATCTAAGCATGTACAAGCTGCAAACCACAACCATTGAACAGTTTGGGATCTGAAACACCTTGGACCAGAACTTTGGAGCCCATTCCCTCCAGAGGAGCACCTGACTCAGTCTTGTTGTGGGGGTGAGGAAAGCAGATCTGCCTGGAGTGGATGATGAACTAAGGCACCTTGGGACCTTGAGACCTCCTGCCCTTGCTGTGGAGGAGATAAACTGATGGAGAGAAGAGCGAGTGACTGGGAGGGGCAGAAGGGGGAAGGTAGCCTGAACAAAGGGATACATGCATAAAAAAGTATGACTTTTTTCTATATTAAAAAATTAGTGGTTAAAGAATTTTTTTCATATTTTATTATACATTTTAAATTAGAAAATAAGTGAGAACTATGCATTATAACTGTGGAATGTACCTTGCATTTATATTTCAGTCTATGGGAGACACTTCTCTATATATTTTTTAAACAAATCACTTGGTGAGAAAATTATACTTTTGTTTACAGTTTTTCACATAGTCTAAACATTTTCTCATTAATTTTGTTGCATGCAACATTTTTATTTTGCTTTTATATTGCATAATTTTTTTGGTTAGTCAGTTTCTTGTTTGTTTCTTCTTTGGTCATAATAGAAAATAATATTTTGATAAGGAAATTTAAATTAAAATGTTATGGAATGTGGAAGGATTTCTGCAAAAGCCAACTTGTGGTTATTTTGAGAAATATGTATCTTTGAAATTTATTAAGGTAGCTACAATGCATCAATTGTGACATTGATAAAATGAGGAATACTAATGTTCCATACTGCTAGGAGGCTGAGAATGGTATGGCTTTTTTGGTGGAGACATATTAAATTATTTAAAGAATTTTTCAAGTTCAATTGTATGAACCCTAAATAAGCAACCTATATTTAAGTTTCTGATGAGAAACAAAAGTCCATATTACCAAAAATTCTTTTTGTTATTTAAATATGTCACTTTGATCAAAGCCAATAAACCAAAAAAGTAAACTCCTTTAAGGGTCTACTTTGTTTCCTTGGCCCTGAAATCTAGCAGTTAATATTTTTGAGTGATATAGTCAATAAATAGATGGATGAATACAAAACTGTTAGTATGGATAAATGTAAATATGAATGAGTCATAAGGGATTTAGTGAGGTTAGTACTTAATAACATAAGATGTTGATATAATTGTAAACAGACATGCACTGCATTACAGAGAACGCTGTTCAAAGCATTTATCATATGGGCTAATATGTAATACTCTATAGATAGGAGTTTATTATAGAAAACTTAGCTTAAACCTGAAAATATTTTGCTGAAAAAAAATCAATAAAGTGGGAATCAGAAGATCTCATAAATGAATGACTAAATGTGTATTTATAAATGAACCGAATGATTAAGAGGACAAATACCATATTCTTCTTGTCAAACCATTTGTTTGTATAGAAATGAAAAAAAATGAATTTGGTAATCTTCCTTTTCACGTGAAAATTTCTCCAAAATGATGCAATATTTAGGTTTTATAAAAAGTACTTTAAGAACCTTACACACTTGTGCAGAAATAGTGCTAGAATTTCAGAAAGTCATCTGGACCATCAAAACATCTCATGCTTCTCTGCTAACCATGGAGATTTTTAGCTAGAAGAACCGATTATGAAAGCCATGAATTACCAGATGTCCAGAAATGAGGTGAGAGTACATGTTTTTAATAGCTATTAAAGCCTTGTATAATTCTAATGTGTCTGTCAGTATTTGTCAAAATACCGCTCCCTGTATTCTCACATTGCAAATGTTAACCTTTGCTAATGCCTTTATTTGATTTGATTTTGAGTTTTAATTGTTGAAGATTGTAAGCATCGAACTTTGTAATATTTATATTACCTCCTTTGTTTACCTGAGAGGTTTCTGCAAGTATCAAATATAAAGCAATAAATGAAAGTATGTATAGTGTATTAAAAATGCTCATATGAGAAGAATTATTAATAAAATTATGAAGCATCATCAACATCATGAATCTCATTAAAGCCACCTTGCAATTAGGAAATAGTGACAGGAACCTATAGTACTTTCTGTTTTTTTGAAAAGGGTCAATGGCATTTATGTCCCTTCAGGGTTGTTTCCTCTTCACATAGGTGAAGAAATTGGCAAAACTGTTTTTATAAATTTCAGGATAAAGACAGAAAGATGATTGTGATAGTGAGCAGGAGATACAAGTCACAAAGGGAAAAAGAAACTAGAATGAGCAGTGCAAGGATTCTCTGCCATTCTTTGACCAAGAATGGGGATCTCTGTTTTGAAAACTTCTGTCATTTTCACCCTACAACTGTGATTTCTGAAGGCAACAGAGTAAACACTAGAAAGTTCACCAGAGTCAGAGGAAGAGTCACACTCTCCAATTTCACAGGATTGGCATTAATACCAGTGCCACAGATTGACTCCAGCGAGGCATGGTAATGACTAAGACATGCAAGCTATCTGAATTCTGGGTGGAATATTTTCTGCTTCTTTTTGATCTGGCACTAAGAGTTTAAATTTTTCTCTCCCTACAGATTTTTGCCTTGATGTTTTATTATTATTGTAAAGACTCCAGCTACCCCAGATACCTTTTTTAAATTTCTAATTACTAGATGTCTGACCTTTGGCAACTCATTTAACTTCTCCGAACATTTGTTTTCTCTATTTTAATATAGACACACTTTCTGTCTTACCTCATAAAGATCTTTGTGGCTCTCTAATTAGAAAAGATATTTGAACATGATTATAAGTTGAACAAGACAATCAAATAATGAGGTATAATTATTGTAATTTAGTGTCTGACCCAGTTTTTTATCCAAGCTTTAACATCATCTATCATACATGAAAAAAAAAAAAAAAACAATGGATGTGATGACTAATTTAACCATGTCTAGGATTGCAGACAGATTCTTTTTGCACCTTTAAATGGTGGTAATGGATGCTTAGAGTGCTTATCAGAAGTCATTTTTAGTTCATCTCTAGACAGTAGGCAGAAAAGAATTTCATGATCAATGAGGAGTGTCTGCCATAAACACAAAAGAGGCAAGTGGGGTCATGTAGAGTATGAATCTGCTAACTCTGGGTAGTATTCTTAAGAGGTTGTATATAGTAGAGACAAATAAATAATTCAGCCCCAGATGAATCCTTTAAAATCTGCACTAAGTTTTTCAAAGTGAAATGTTGGATATGTTAATACTTATGGATAATCATATGTTACACAGGTTTTATATACATACAAATATAGATAGATAGATAGATAGATAGATAGATAGATAGATAGGTGTTCATATTCTCTTGAATGCCTAGAAGAGCAATTAAACCTGCCATTACTTTTCCTGTGTGTACAATGGTGAACAGCTGGTATGACTTGCTTTCTTTTTTATATAAAGTGTAAAACCCTCTATCTTACCTAGTCCCTTCTATTCTTTACTACATTCCTGTACTAAATTTCACAAACATGCTCTATTTTCTAAGAATTTATGAACATAGAAACTTCTCTTCTGCCTAGAATTTTCCAAGAAATATTCACATTGTGATATATTTATTTTAAAATTCAGCTTCTGACAAACACCAGCTCTGCTTATTAAGCAATGTGAAATGATGACGGCAAGATGGCAAGGTGCTCAATGTACTAGAAAGTAGAGCCTTGCTCTTTGCAAAGACAGGAACCTAAGATCTAAAACTGTGAGTGCTATTATGAATTGATCATGATTTTAGCCAAAAAAATTAAAATGATCATGGCCCAATATAGTGCAGTCAAATCCAAACGTTGAAAATAAAATCATGCTTCTCTCTATCTTGCTGTAATGTCTCAAGACCAGGCCAAAAATGAAAATAAAGCAACATGAAATAATGTGAGAAATTCAAAATTTTGAAAGAGAACAAAAATTGGCAACCTGTTGTGTAGATTTATTTAAACTTATGATTTTTATAGATCCAATGCTTGATTTGAAAACTGAACTTGTTACTCTATTATATGACACTTACCACCCAAACTTCCAACATCTATTTTCAGATCCCATATAATTGAGCAAAGAAGACTTTATCTGAATTAATCTTTCAAACAGTTTTACCTTAGATTGGTATATCTTACACCTAATTTTAAAAGAGTAATTTCTGTGTAATATATAAGAAGTGCAAATTGGTTGTTTTCTGAAATAGAATTATTTTGTATGCATCTCTATGCTGTGCAATTTGGGTGTGAAAGGCAAAAGAGAAGTTAGGATTAGAGCAAATATGGGTGGGGAGGAACTATAAACTTCATGAGGAAGAAGTGTCATAAATGATTCTGATTTTATTAAAACATGAAAGTAATACCATAAATATTTTATGTAGTTAAGTAATTTTACAAATTAAATCCACAAAGCCTATCATTTACATTTGATATAGTTCATCTTTAATCTCCCTCCTACACACTGACCTTTCATTTATATTTTTATTTTACCTATATATGACTTTATATATTGTTTTAGCCTCTTACATTCATAAGAAAAGATTATTTAGGCAATTTATTAATTTAATATTGAATGAAAAATACAGTATCAGCAAGAAGGCTTTATGGCATTTAAAGTAAAATGTCAGATCCTCATTCACTCAGTAGGAACTACAGAAACAATAGCATTCAAATATTAACTAGTTATATCTTCAGGGATGTTATAATTTAATTAGGAGCAATAAAACAATTACCATCATATTTGAAACAGAACATAATTTAGCACTGAAGCCTATGGCTATAGGCTATAAATGATGAAAATGTAGAAGTAAAATCAATGTGAATTAGTGTAAATCAGAAGAGTTCATCAATAAGGTATACTAGTAGAAGATAGAAAATAATGTTTTATATCTGGTGATTAAATTGGAATATTTCTGCTTTATATGCCTTTTGGCATTTTTTTGACCAATGTCATAGGTATTAAAAGAAAATAAACCAAATAGAAAGAAAAATGCAATTTAGAATTTGTCAAATGAATGACTATATCTTTGTACAGTGCCCAGGTCAATGAGATATTGAATGCTTAGGCTTGAAGCTAAACAAGGATTTCTTAACCCTATTTCTGTTAAAATATATCTACACAAGAGGTTAAGATTATGTATACACATATTCATATGCACATTTATAGAAGTAACTCCTCACAAAACCATAAAAATATGAAAATTTAGTTCTGTCATCACCTTTTAGGTGCAAGAAGAATGCATACAGGCCTTTCTTAATAATCAATTCTAAAATGTCTAGAGAAGATGGAATGGGATCTTTGAGTTTCTGAGTTGGTTGCTCACTACATGAAAGCAAAAGAACAAAAAACAGTTAAAGAATATTTTATCTATAAAGTGTAATTGTAACTGTTAGCTTTGCATATTGGCAGTTCATTAGATTCACATTTTATCATCCCCATCAGAAGAAAAATATGAGTGCCTTGAAAAGTCAAAAAACTGAAAGTAGGTGAAACTACCATGTAATCCAGAAATCCTATGCTCTGTATGCTGGCAATAAAATACATATCATACTCTGGTCTACAGAGGGAGTTTCAGGACAGTCAGTGCTACACAGAGAAGCCTTGTATATCAAATAAACAATTATAAATAAATGAATAAATAAATAAATACATATAAGCTAAGATGTATTAAAAGGGGGATGCCACACATCATTGCCAAGGGTGTAAATTTAAAAATCTACATGGAAACCAGTATTGAATGCCCAGTAACAAGTAGACAAAAGAGTACTAAATGTATTAAATATGTAAATGCTTTGTATTTATCTCTGCTCTGTAGTATTCTCTGTCAGCTTCACTGGATTCAAAACATGTCAGTCTAAGGATACTCTTCTTCAGTTAATTAAGATACCTAAGCTCAAAAGATTTATTATACAATATGGTGGCAGTAGTTAGCAAAATGAACTATATCCTTTAACATTGCTTAGTGCATTCTTTGGGTTAGGGTTAGGGCTAGGGTGAGGTAGTATATGCTATACTAGGTTAGGTAGTATATGCTAAATTGATAGATTTAATATATTTTAAAAATCATCATATTGTATGTAGCAAGTTCCTATAATAGGTTGGTTGACAAAAGTAATATAATTTTAAAATTCTAAAATATATGAATGTTGGTATAGAACATGTGCTAGCTTTTATCACTTGTGTAGAGTACTATAATATGAAAAAAATCCTCAAAGTATGACACAAATAAATAAATCCAAATATAACTTTGTTGTACCATAAAGTTGTGGAATCCCAGCCATAGAAACAAATAAGTACCAGACATGTTGCAGAGAGTTATTTTTCAGAAACTTAACAATGACAGAAGTTTATTAAATAATTGATTCCATAAGGCTAACTATAGCTTGTCAATCTTCAAAATTTTGGAAAGTTACTGCTTGGAAATTTTTAGTATTTTCTAACATTGTTTCTTAAATATTAGAATTTAGAGTTTCTATTACTCTTGTAAAAGGAGAGATATGTCTGGGTTCTCTTTGGGAAGTTTAATTTGAGATTCATGCAACCAGTTTGCCTCAGGTTGTCTAGCCAGTTCATTTATCCTATCTATCTGTAAATGTTTCCTTTGTGCTAATGAGGCCTACAGCCATCACTAACCCAGAGATTGGCTTTGAATTACAGACTCTGTGACACACAGGTGACTTTTTATGACATGATAAGCATTGTAAGTATTATATTTGAGAAAGAAAAGAAAGGAACATATATGTTTCAGCTAATGGCACTATAATAATGAAAAGGGTATTTCAACTCCAAACTCTGAAGCCGCTAGACAATAATAAAGAAATATGGTACAAAATATAGGCATAAAGATGTTCTAAATGGGATTCAGTAGAACATGAATTAAGACTAGTGTGTAGCAAATGGAAACTCAGGAAACTAAAACCTTTTCTACAAGAAGGTAAATAGTAATCAGGTTAAAAGCTGGGCTACACTGTAGTAGAAAAGCTGTCACGTACATATCCAACATAGAATCAATATCTAGACTATATAAGAAACCAAAAATAAATAAATAAAAATCAACAAAATAAACAACACAATAAAAGAGGGGTTAAAGATCCAAAAAATATTTCTCAAAAGTAGAAATATGAATTAATAACAAATAACTTTCAAAGCACTCAAGAATTGGAGTTGTAATAGGAATATAAATTAAAGCCATCTTGATGTCTACCTCACCCCACTCAGAATATCTGCCTCCAAGAAACCAAATTATATTAAATATTGATGAAAACCAGGCTTATGAGATTGCAAACAGTTCAAGCCACTGTGGAAAACAGTGTGGAGTTCCCCAAAAATCTAGAAAGAAAACTAATATTAATCAATTATTCTAATTCTAAGCATATTAAAGGATTCATTATCCTTCTACAAAGGTACTTATCCATGTTAATTGCATCTATAGATAGGAAGTAGAATCAGTTTGTATATCCCACAAATGATGAATATAAATTGACAGAGAAATGCTGGATATATACTCAATGGAGTTTTATTATTCTGTTAGGAAAAACATAAAAACATAAGTGATGAAGGTGGTAATCCAATATTGAATGAGGTGCTGCAGGCCTGCATGTTCTGTCTCACCTGTTGACCTTAGCTTCTATTGTCTAATTTTCTTACATTTATTCTGGAATTCCTGTAGGAGCCAATAAACTACAAAGAGCTTTCTAAGAGGGTATGTCTAAAGTGAAGTAGTAGAATATATTGGTAGAAATGGAGAATGTTCATGATAAAAAGATTTTAGGAGGAAGAGTTTGAGAGGTAGGGGAAATGAGGAAACACAGGGTGAGATTAATGAGAATGGAAAGATCATGAAAAAGGCATAGGAAAATGTGTGGTGATCAAATTAAAAATTTATAATTTATATATTTGTAAAGAGTTTGAGGAAAGATATACTATATAGCTGAAAAAGGCTGCTCATCAAGTATTGATCTATTAAACAAATCTGCAATGCCAAGAATGTGATGATACTTTATATGTCATTGCAGGGAAGCCCCAGGGGCAGCCAAAGCAACTCAGGTTCTGGACAGTTTTCTTGTTAAGGGTAAAGCAGAAAGATTGCATGATACAGAAAAATCAAGCTGGAAATAGGCTTAAAACGCTTTCCCTGACGAGTTTCAGAATCCCATAAGGTGGTAAGCAAACTACTGAGAAAGAAAAAGCATCAACCGTCTCTTCTATCAGCAAACCAATGAACTAACATTGTGTAATAGTAGCATAATGCTGTGAGGGAAATTAACTGCTCTCTAATTAGATGTTAGACCTATTCAACAGAAAAAAAATATACTCTTGGTATTATAAACCTGTTTAAAAAAAACTTTTGAAGAGGACATCATAAACCATGAACATACTGATTCTTAGCTAAAACAACATATTCTCACATTACTTTATAGTTAATTAATTTTCACCATTGATTATTTTATGAAATGATTATGACAATGTTGGTGGAATCCTTGGCCTTATGCTTACTGGAAAAATATTCACCCAATAAGCAAATATCCTCTATCTTTCTCCCCCTTTCATGCCTAATTTTCTGAATTTATTTATTTACTCAGTTACCACATGAAATTAAATTAAGCTATGGTAATCAACATTTTTTTAAAGCAGGCACTAGGTTATAAGGAATCACTACATATTGTTTTGTTTTATTTGGTTGTTTTGAATTGAACACAAATCTCTCATTAATAGAGACTGTAGTACTCTCAATGATTTAGCTATTTTCTCTTCATCTTCTGTAATCTAAGAAGTAATTTTTAAAACAAACTAGTGGGACATTTATGCAAAATGAATGTTGAAGTGATGATAAAAAAGATAGAAATAAATTCTGTTAACCTAATGTATGCCAAGAGTTTTTATTTGGTATTAGTTTTCATTCTTATGGATGGAGTGGAGGATAGAAATAATCATCATACTATTTTTCACTGACAAAATATCAGAGACATTAGAGTACTCACATCAGTTCTCTAGGAAAGACTATGGCAGGATCGAGATTTCGACCTATCTCACCTCCATACTTTTTAATGTATAAGTTGATTATACGCCTTACATTCTTAATTGTATCCTCTGCAATTGAGGCCCAGGACATCTCACTACTTATGGAAGAAAATATTGAGACCTTGGAAGTAAGACAAGGACTGAGAAGTGTCCCTGCTGTTTCTGTGACATAGGTTCTTTCAGACATTTGCCAACTGAGCTCTGTTGCAAACCTTCCATCCCAAAGTCCCCTGGGACTTTTTCTAATTATGTTCTACCTCTCTTCAGATTCCTCCCTTCTCTTTCCTGGCTCCTTGGCCCCTCTCAAATAGAAATTAATTCAACCTCGAACAAGCTGTCACCAAGTGAAGATCAGACTGTGATTATTGCTTAGGCGAAAGATGTTTCTGCCTCCTCCTCCACAAGCTATATTTACAGACAAAAATTCATGGGGCATGTGTCCAATTGATACATTTCCTTTCAAACAGTAGATCTGACACTAAAGTGGGAAGCAAATTTAATTATTCCACATGTACAGAGCAGAAACAGAATCTCATTGTTAAATTTGTTCTCCTGTTGGAAAGATTAAAAACAAAAGATGTTGAAGTGGTTTGTGTGAGTGGAATATATTTTAGTTCATAAAATGTGAGGCTGTGAAATAAGGGCAGAAAAGGACTTATTTCTAGTACATTGAATTAGCTTTTGTTTTAAATATTTCTTCTCAGAAATCTTTGTTCCTTACCTATACATGTCAAAATTTATCTAATTCCCTTTACTATGGTGATTTCTCAAAATAACTCTCTTCAAGTACACTGTGTATTGTAAGCATCTATATCTATATAATTACAATAAATATATGTATATACATATATATACTAATTTGAATTTTGTTAATAAAATTAAATAACTAGACAATATTTATTAGATCAGTAATTAAAATCAGAACTGTTATTTCCACACAGATTCAATTATTGGCTCTACAGTTAAATAGTTATTAAATACTGGGCAAGATACTTGATTGTCTTGTAATTATTCTATAAAATGGAAACAATAGCAGGGCTCATGTTTCCCAGATATCTTTTGGAGACAATGAGTCAGTTCAGGTATATATCTAGATGAGTATCTGATACTTGATGTTATTAGACTGCATCCTCTACTTTCCTTCCTTGCTCTTCAATACATTTTTTAATTCACCTGAATGCTCCTTTTGGTGTAAGATCATTTTCCCAACTAGTTGTTAACTTTCCATCTTTAAGTCACCACAAACGATAATGCCTGAATCAAATGGCTGCCATTGTGATCTGCCTTGGATGATGTATCTGGATGAATAAATAAATTACCTTTCTCCTTCTCAGTGACCTAAGAGTGAACAGAAGGAATCATTTCACCTTTTACAGAATAAAGTTTAAATGCTTGACAACCCTATTGGAGTGGATTTTTAAAATTGATCACCTAAAGGGCACCTTCTACTGCCTATTCCAGCTTCGTCTCCTTTTTTGTAAAATCTGCATTTTAAAACAAGAACAATTAAAGGTTGACAAAAGTAGTAAGCAAAACTTTCAGGAAAAAAAAATGACTAGGTTTGGAGCTCCATCCCTTTCTTCTTTTAGAATCAGCCATGATTTATCTAACATCTTCATGTGGGCACAGATCTTTTATAACTTCAGGACTCCTGGAAGAACTGCTTAAAATACATTTTAATGGCTCAGTTTGCATTTATAGAACTCTATCTGATACCTGTGCTTATGTCATACACCATGGTCTTTGAATAGCCCTTGTCTAGTATAACCTATAGTTCATATTGTCAGGATGTGTACAAGGGTAACAGTGCAATAGGTGTGAAATGAACTGTGCACCAATTTTAACACATTTTGTCCAGGGAGAATTCTATTAATGCTCTCTGCCACTGGATCACATGAGTGTCTACTACGAAGGGGAGTTAATTTTACAGTTTTGGAGGACAATGCAGGTTTATAATAGTCACATTTACTTTCTAAGATACTGCTGCAGAATTCTGTAATTTTGACAGTACTAAGCTACAGTGTTTCTGCAATGGTAAAGTTTAGTGTAGACTAAATTTCTGTTTAAAAACATCTTCAATTTTTTTTTCCTTCACCATTACAGTCATTTCATCTGATTTTCAATTTTCTCCCATATAAATTATTTATAATTATATATATATTCTCATAGGTGACTATGGTATACAAAGAGCATGCTAAAAACTAATCTATCATTACTAACACAGACTACACACCCCTTTGGGAGATAACTACAAATATCCCTCCTCCTTTATTGATAAAAATATGCCTTGGGGTTTAGACTGCTTACCTCAAATTATGAAGTCACTCTGGTTTATAGCAAAACTTAAGCATATGGCACACTGACTCATACTCAAAATCTCTCCTTGCTTGGGTCAGTTGACTCTCTGGTTTCCAGGTTCTTGCTATGAACAAGTATCATCATGGTGTGGTTGAATATCTTTTGAGTGTATGCCCAAGACTGATATTTCTGGGTCCTGAAATAGTTTAATTCCAGTTTTCTGAGTAACTCCCATACTGACTTCCTGAGTGGCTGTACAAGTTTGCATTCTCTCCAGCAGAGGACAAGTATTCCTCTTTTTTCACATCTTTACCAACATAAGCTGTAATAATTGTTTTTGATCTTAGCCGTTTTGGTAGGTATAAGATAGTATCAGGACTAAAATCTGGGGAGTGTGCATGGGAACAAACTAGGCCCTTTGAATATGGGTAAGAGCTATGTAGATTGATCTATTTATGGAATCCCTGGTGATGGGTTCAAGACTTATCCTGGGTACATGAACAAGCTTTTTATAGCCCATTCTCTATGGTGGGATGCTTTATTCAGATCTTAGTACAAAGAGAAGGGGCTTGGTGCTCACTCAAGTTGGTATGTCAGCCTGTGTTGACTACTCAGGAGAAGTCTTACCCCTTTTGAGAAATTTATGATGGTGGTGGTGAGAAGGAGGTAGGGTTAGGGAGAGGTGGAGGAACAGTGTGAGAACAGTTGATGGTATACTAAAGAGAAAAATTCTTAAATAAAAAAAATCTTTTCTATTTAATATTAGGATATGGTAAATTGAGCTGATATATTTTTAAAGCTACATAAGAAACCTTAATTGCTGAGATAATCCATCTTGGGACCTTTTGCCCTTTCTGAGGAGGGGATTGGGGGATGAGGAGGAGAGAGGCTGAAGAATGACCAGGACGGGTCAGGAGGGGGAAGGGAGATGGAACAAGAGGATACATGGATAAAAACTGAGACTTTATTCTATAAAAATAAAAATTAAGAACAATTAAGACCAAGGGGTTAATGTTAAAATCTTAGCTTATTATTAGATGAAAATAAAAACTTAGAATCAATTCTGCCCATCATTAGAGCACTGTACTTGTCTTGAGCTAGGAAATTGACTTAGTACCTAATTACATGGCTTAAAAAAAAAAGAAAGAAAGAAAGAAAAGGGAACCTTAAATATTAACTTCTCTGTAAATAGCCATATTCTTTATTCCAGAGTGAAAATCCTTACCCTACCCTTTGGCATTAGAAGGCTCTTCACTTGACATTCTTCTTGCTTCCTTATGGGTTGCTCTGAACCCAGAGCAGTAAGGACAGCTAAAACCATGTAACAGTTATAGACAATCATGTCTCCATTTAGCACAGGCAAGTGATTTCTCATTTTCTCTATCAAATAAAACTAGCCCTTAGCACAGATTATTTCCTTAAGAAAACACAGTTCTACTTCTTCCCTTCCCAAGCACACTTAGATTAACATTAATGATCTTTTCTCACAGATGGGTCCCAGAGCATCAGACCCTGCCAAGCCATTTTCCATTCAAAATGATTCTTGACTTGGCCTCTTGCTTGCATTGTGGCCCCATATCAATTTGGAGGCAGCAGCATTTAGCAGCTGTTTTCACACTTAGAGTTGGACAGAAGATGCTAAAAGATTAGAAGACAAGACAGGGCCTGGAAAAAGAGAAATGGGGGAGGAAGAAAGCTTTATGCTGAATAACGGAAACTGGAAACTGGACATATACACCCCACAGGAAAAGACAGAGGCTAAAAGGGAAAACTGCCATAAAACTGGGACACATAGAATAATTGTTTCACCCTTCTAAGTATTTTGTAAAAGAAGATAAAATAATTTCTGCTATATTTTAACTTACTTGTTTATGGAATATCAAACTTTGAGTCCAAAGTTCATTCATGTACCACAGGTCAGCCTTAAACTTGCCATGTGGCCAGAAAAGACATGGAATATCTGGTAGGCATGTTTCATTACATGCAATTTTATGCAATTCAGGGGATCAAACCCAGGGCATAACTCAATCTAGACTAGTGCTATAACAACTAAATTCCATTTTAGTCCACAGTTTTAATGATATATAAATATAAAATATAGGATTAAAAGTAAAAGTACAAATGTTCTACTGTTTTCTACAACCCAGAATTAGCCACTATCAAACTGTGCATATATCTGAGATTGATACAAATATCATAATTTTAATAATAACATTTACTGTTTTAAAGTCACTCATAATACTAATATAACATTATGTACAGTGCTTAATATAAGCTTTAAGTATGGTACACATACAGTGCAAAACATCACTTGTGTTCAGCTTCTTTATCAGCAATATTGTAAGAGCTGAGAATTCTCCAAGGTGAACAACTCCACCAAGAAATAGAACAATATAGAAATAGAAATAGAAAGAGTCTCATAAAAAAATCTTTCTTTGCCTTGCTTTTTCATAATATAAAAGCATTTTGGAAAACTTTCAACTTTATGTACACAAATGAATCTACCATTTTCTTTTAGTCATCATAGGATATATATCTGTATAGAAGTGTCATTTTTAACAATAAGGCTATTGATGAGCATTTGAGCAGTTTTTGCTTTTTACATGATGTTGTGTGAGTTCTTATACATGTATCTTTGTAGGTTTTTTCGATTTTTGCTCTAAAAATCTTGAAGTAAAATTTCAATGAGGAGTTTCTTTGTTGTTTATTTTTCAATTAAATTTTTGAAGACAAAATTTCAATGTATAGTCAGGCTAGTCTGAAAATCTCATTCAGTGGTGTCAGCTTCCTGAATGCTAGGATTATAGTACTCATCATATGACTTTGAATATCTGTATTTAAATTCTAGAAATAATTTTTAAAAGTCTTTTGAAAAGTTTTCAATATATGGTGCCAGCTTAACAAAATCAGAATTAAAAATGATACATAATAACTACACATCATTCATAAAATATTTATAAATAATAAGTAAAATTAACATTGATTTTACCTCTCAGATTAAAGTTAATTTTAAATTTATGAAAATTTGGATTATAAAAAGTTTAGTTTATTTTCAACTAGGAAATAAGGGAACAGGTTTGGAAAGCCTCAAACAAGGCATAAATGTAACCAGACAACATGACCTCAGGTCTTGATCTTGAAGAGAAAGCTTTCTTCTATCCACTTAACATAAAGCCATCCCATGGCTTTATTTGGGTGCCTTCAGAAGACTTTTATCTACTACCTTTAAACAAACTTGCTGTCCGGTAGATAAGATAGTAAATAGTTTATCCATGAGAACAGGGAAAACTGTGAACACAGTAGTGCAGGTGAGAGGACAGGCTGCCAGGTAAGAAGCAGTGAGGTTGGAATTGCTCCTGCTCAGGAGATGGATAAGCACCCTGGGATGCATTCATTAGAGTCTAGATCCTCTGATAATGGGAATAGCTCCTTAAACACTGTCTGGAAGAGGAAAACTCCTTTCTTTATCTCACCATGCATTTCTCCTACTGACAATCATTGAATAATATCTCTACTTTTTATATAGAGGAGGGAAGCCTGAAAAACAGCCTGTGTGAGGGATGGTATGTCACCAAACTGAACAACAGATAACACAGAAACTGTTGTATTCTTTGCTTCTTTCTTCTGCTGTTGCTGTTCTTTGTATTATGACCATCTACCCACATAAATACTGGAGAAGTCTTTTGTTAAAATGTTTTCATATCTCTCCTTAGCTTGTGTCATACAATTCCTGAAAACAAACACAATAACCTAGCCAAGGTCAAAATTTGAATATAAAATAGTTCCTATGTGTCTTCATGTAAAAGGTTTTGTGTCCAATCAGTGACACAATTTTAGGAAGTTCTGGTAACAACCAAAGAAAATCAGGTATCAAGCATATGCTTTTGAAAGTTAGACCTTTCCTCCAGTCCCATGTCTTTTCCTGACTCTATCTTCCTTTCAGCATGGGAAAAAATTGCTTTTGCTTTCAAATTCTTCTAGTGCTGTGATGCCTTACCTCACTACCAGTCCAGAAACAATGGAACCAAAGAATGTGAATTAAAATCTTTGGAGTTTAAGTAAAACCAATCTATCATTTTACATTTTTTTTTGTTTTTAGTCTCTTTCATTGACTGACAGACACTGCAGGACAGAAAGGAATATCTGAAATATCACAATCATCTGTGGGCTGTGTTTGCAAAGACCCAGCATCAGAAAAGTACTGAATGAGGATTCTGGCATATAATCTAAAAATGTATGTCATTTGCAAGGTAAAAGTATCACAGTGACCTCATGCTGAACAAGGTCATACAAGGATAAAAAATATGACTTTATTCATAATAAAAGAAAAAAATGGCAAATATTTATCTGAAAACCATAGGTTTTCAAAACCCACATTCCTTCACTCTCACATGTCATCATATCACAGGTTCTATTCACGTTTCAAAAGAAGTATGCTCTTCAAATGGTCCCAAAGTTGTTCTCTCAGATACAGTTTATGAAGAAAATAATAACTGTTAATTGTAAAAAAGCACACATATAATTAATGAAGTAAACAGAATGTATGACCATCAGAAATCAGGTAATAGAGATAGGACAGCAGAGTAACACAATGAGAAGCTCACCTTGTAGGGATTCCTGGCACACTCCGTGATTAACTCAACATGGCACTGGATAAAATAAGAACTCCTGGTATGTAGCAGCCATGTGATAAACCCAACATGGCACCTGCAGAGAATATCATGTATGGAAGACAAGATCCTTGGCATGGCTACCTAAATCTGTGCTCACCGCTTAAAAGGAGATGCCATGTTGCAGTTTATCTTTCTTTTCTTCTGCTTCTTTGCTACTGTACTTGCCTGGCAACTTTCCTGAATGAACTCTCATGTGGCCCTGATAGTGTGTGGGTGTGCCTGATCTCATGTGCAAAACCAACACACCTCACTGCTAAGCAATTTTCAACCAAAATCAAAAACAACTCCTCTCCTCAAAGGTAAACAGTTACTTTTTAAAATCTAACCATAGGAACATACAGAAAGCTCACATTTAGAGACAATTAACAAAATGACAGCCAACTAATGTCTAGAATATTGTACTAGTCACTGCTTTATGACTGTGAAGAGACACTATGACTTTGGCAACTCACAAAGAAGAAAGTATTTTATTGAGGCCTGATTACAATTTCATAGATTTAGTTCATCATCATCATCATCATCATCATCATCATCATCATCATCATGGTAGGTTTTATGGCAACATGTAGGCAGACACAGGCACCAAGACAAGAGAGACATTGGGCTTGGTTTGGGATTTTGAAATCTGAAAGACCACTTCACTTGATATACTTCCTCAACAAGGCAACATTCACTTCAACAATGTCATACCTACTAGTTCTTCTCGAGTTATTTCCTGATAACTAAGCATTGAAATGTCAGAGCCTATGGAGGCTGTTCTTATTCAAAGCACAAGAAATATCAAAGTGTTAAAGAAAACAAAAATAAATCAGTACATGAGATTTAAATACAGCCTTAAATTAAGTACAGATTCTTCTGCAAAAGGACTGACAGACTCTAGTATATCTGTACGTTATGTATTCTTACTTTGTCAATGTTAATTTCTCACTTTGGACACTGTTTACATATAACTATACCAAGTTTCCTGGTACTCACATTGTAGCATATTTTAAGTCTAAAGGGTTTTCAATAAACTAAAAACTCAAAATATAAAAAGAAATAGAACAAAAGGAAAAAGCAATAATGCCTGATTTCTTAACATTTCATAAAAAAATAAGTGAGAAAAAATTCATTGTCAATATTGGCTTATGCTTTTGGAATCCAGAGAATTCAGTCAAACACTGAGTCATCACATATTTTATAATTTTAATCGTATGTCCTCAGACAATTATTGTAACCTCTAAGTACTCAATATTATAATTTAAGAAATAAAATCATTAATGAAGATGACTAATAATATCATTATTTTATTTAATTAAGATTCAATTTAACTAGATGATTATTTCTGTTCTTTCATAAGCAAACAATATCACCAATGGAAAGACAAATGTAAATAGAATGTGTGCACTATTGTGTAACTGTATGACTAAAACATGCAATACCAATTCTAAACTTACAATTTAAGACTAAGACTGTACTCATTTAAAAAGTTTCTGAAAATAGATAATTTATAAACAAAACCTAAACACTAAGTACTTTGTGTCAGTAATTTTATATCTTTTAAATTTCTACTTATTGAATTTCTTCTCAAATAAATAATCCCAAACAATTTTTTTTCACAAAACCAATGCAGAAAATTTCCTTTTCCTAATTTTCAGAAACAACAATGGGCAGATACAAATAGTGTGAAAAATATCAAACCTTCTCCATTTTACTATTCATTTTACAGTGTTTATTTTTGTCCATTGTTCGGCAATATGTAAGCTAAACTGATGGTGCTTCACAAAGGTTATACAAATAGTTATTCAGGAGAAAAAAAGCAGAAGCTATGTGAGTCAAAGAACAGTCAAGAGAATCTGGGCTTAACATTCAGAAGACCTGCAGATGAGGCTTAGTTACAGTTGTTGAAGGGGAGCAGCAGGGAGCAAGAGCAAGGGGTGATGGCAGGCCCATAGGTCAACATTTTGGAATCTAACTTCAGGGTTAGCCTGAACATTTCAGCCCAGAAACCTAATACAGCAATAGAGTTTCTGATGAGCCTGCTGTCAGTGATCAAGGAAAGCTATGAAAACACAACAGCATGTCAGCTTCAGGAATAGAATGTCAGTCAGTTCTTCTAAGTACAGAAGAAGAAAGGACACCAGTCTCCTAAAAAATGGGATGTTTGCCATCCTTAGAAAAATGCAAACCTTAAGAAGCAAGGAAAAATAGTATCCCCAAAAGAAAATAGTAGCTCAGCCTTGGCCTTGACCTGGTCATATTAGAACCCAGGTTACCACAATGAGAATTTTGAGTAAAATATTGATTCCTATAATTGAGGCTGAATTGTTACTCTTTAACAGATAAAAAAATATTATCAATACGTCATCCAAGAAGACAAACAGATAATCATATACCCAAATGTTAGCACCACTTAACTGACGCAACTCAATATTTCCTCTATCTTTCTTAGCTATAACATTTTTAAAATTACAATTGTTAAGGAAATTGAAGCTGTCATTAAAAACTTCCCCAAAAATAAAAGCCCTGGTCCAGATGGTTTCAGTGCCGAATTCTACCAGACATTCAAAGAAGAATTACTACTATTACTCCTCAAACTATTTCACACAGTAGAAACTAAAGGAATATTGCCAAATTCCTTTTATGAGGCCACAATCACCCTAATACCCAAGCCACTCAAAGACACAACAAAGAAGGAGAATTACAGACCAATTTCCCTCATGAATATTGATGCAAAAATTCTCAACAAAATTTTGGCAAACCATATACAACAATGCATAAAAGATATCATCCACCCTGACCAAGTAGGCTTCATCCCAAAAATGCAGGGCTGGTTTAAAATACAAAAAACTGTAAATGTTATCCATCATATAAACAAACTAAAGGAACAAAACCACATGATCATATCTTTAGATGCGGAAAAAGCCTTTGACAAAATCCAACACTCCTTTATGATTAAAGCCCTGGAGAGATCAGGAATACAGGGAGCATACCTAAATATAATTAAGGCGATTAACAAGAAGCCGACAGCCAGTATCAAACTTAATGGAGAAAAACTCAAAGCAATCCCACTAAAGTCAGGAACTAGACAAGGATGTCCTCTCTCCCCTTATCTATTCAATATACTTCTCGAAGTTTTAGCTAAAGCAAGAGGGGAACGAAAAGAGATTAAGGGCATACAAATTGGAAAAGAAGAAGTGAAACTATCTCTATTTGCAGATGATATTATTGTATACATAAGTGACCCACAAAATTCTTCCAAAGAACTGCTACAGCTGATAAACACCTTCAGCGATGTAGCAGGATACAAGATAAACTCAAAGAAATCAGTAGCCCTTCTATATGCTAAAGATAGAAGAGCTGAAAAAGAAATAAGAGAAACATTACCCTTCATATTAGCTGCAAATAGTATTAAATACCTTGGAGTAACTATGACCAAAGAAGTAACAGACCTATTTGACAAAAAATTTAAATCATTGAAGAAAGAAACTGAAGAGGATATCAGAAAATGGAAAGTTCTCCCATGTTCCTGGATTGGTAGGATCAACATAGTAAAAATGGCAATTCTACCAAAGGCAATCTACAGATTCAATGCACTGCCTATCAAAATCTCAACACAATATTTTTTGGGCCTTGAAAGAACAATACTCAATTTCATTTGGAGTAACAGGAAAGCCAGGATTGCCAAAACAATTTTACTCAACAAAAAATCCTCAGGAGGTATCACCATCCCTGACTTCAAGCTATACTATAGAGCTACAGTAATAAAAAGAGCCTGGTACTGGCATAAAAACAGACTTGTGGACCAATGGAATAGAATTGAGGATCCAGACATTAACCCAAAAACCTATGAACACCTGATTTTTGACAAAGAGGCCCAAAGCATTCAATGGAAAAAAGATAGTATATTTAACAAATGGTGTTGGCATAACTGGAAGGAAGTGTGTAGAAAAATGCAAATAGATCCGAGCCTGTCACCCTGCACAAAACTCAAATCC
>PVIH01013834.1:0-29681 GCA_004025045.1 Sigmodon hispidus
ACTTTGGTTTGTGTGTCTCCTGTCACCTCTCTGGTCAGGGTTTGATTCTGTCTTTCAGAGACCCCTGCAGTTGGTTTGCTCAGTTCACTCAGTTCGGGGTCGCAGTAGGGATCCTTGCAGATTCCCTCAGCAGCAGGAGCTGTGGGTGTGGCCAGGTGCAGAGTTCAGCTGCCCCCTGCTCCAGAGTGTGCTGGGACGCAGCAGAGAGCACCGGTCCAGGTGGCGGAACCGGAAGCAATGGGAGCTCAACTCTCCCTGCCAGGCGAGGATACAGGTGCTGAGGCCTGCCGAACCCTCCTCACCTCTGGTCAGGGTTCAAATCCGCCCCTCAGAGACCCCTGCAGTTGGTTTGCTCAGTTCACTCAGTTCGGGGTCACAGTAGGGATCCTTGCAGATTCCCTCAGCAGCAGCAGGAGCTGTGGGTGTGGCCAGGTGCAGAGTTCAGCTGCCCCCTGCTCCAGAGTGTGCTGGGACGCAGCAGAGAGCACCGGTCCCGGTGGCGGAACCAGAAGCAATCCTTATTTCTCTTTCTTAAAGGGGCTTTTTTAACTCTTTTTTTTCTCTCTCTCTGAAGCCTATGCATATTTTACATACATTGTACCCCATTTAGAGGTTTTGTGAGTCTAAATCTGTTTTACTGAAAATTCTTAAACATTTTCTAACCCAAAGAGCTTTTAAAATGTTGGTATCACTTTAATTGCTGACTCTGCCCCTTTTGGCAGCTTTTCAATATGGTAGAGGAGCCCTCTGCATCTCTCTTACTACCAGCAACCAGAGCTGACTCAGGAAATGCTGCTACCAGAAAAACTGTTTTTAACTCTGTTCCTTTCTGTTCATTATAAGCAGAAACCTTAAATCAATCACACTTATACCAAGCCTTCAGTGAAACATATGGGTTTAAGGTGTGTGCTGTGGATGTGCCATTTTTAAATTCCAGCCTGAACACCATGCTGTCTCTGTGCCATAAATCAATTTACATATGCAATTCAGAAAGTTGCTTTTGGCTGTTTCTGTGATCTAGAATGCTTTTTAAGCTTTTTAAACTTTCTGAGGCTTTATTTGAGTGTTCGCCCCATGTTGGGCGCCATCTGTTGTAGTAGGTTTCTCTGGCCTATTTGGGTCTGGAGGTTCAGACCTGACCTGCAGAGGCTTTGGTCCCCCAAAGAAATGAATCAAACACTTATATTAACTTCATACTGTTTGGTCTATGTCTCATGGACATTACTAGCTAGCTCTTTCATCTTAAATCAACCCATTTCCATTAATCTGTCTGTCATGTGGCCCGCCTGTGGCTCACCTGGATTCCTTACATGTCTGTTCTTCTCAGGGGTTGGATGGAGACTGAATAATTCCACCCTCCTTCTCCCTGTCTGTCCTCTGATTCTCCACCCACTTCTATGGTACTCTACATAGGCCAAAACAGTCCTTTATTTACAGCATACAGAGAACATTCCACCACAAAATATCACAGTGATTGACATGGCATATATCCCTATGAGTCATTTGTCAGGAGATCGCAGAGTTCACTTTCCCTATTAGTCAGGCTGTTACCATTGTTTGTGGTTGTCCGCCATAACTAGATAATAGGATTAATTTTGTAAGACACAGCATCAGGTTGTTAGGCATTAAGAAATGAATCTTGGATTAGAAGGAAGGTCCCACCAGGAAGGCTAGCTTTCATAGTACAAGGTGCTATTCAGAATACTCTCCATGCGCAATTCTCTGAATGCTCCATTCCTAACCTGCCAGGGAAGATGTACTCATTGGCACAATAATGACATAAAACTTCTGGGGACAACCAACTGCTTTCTGATTATATGTGACACCTGATACATGGGAAGAAATTCATGTCAGGTTTGGTAAACCTGGTCAAAAACCTAAAGCTTTGAGTTCACCAGCCACAGAGGAGAATCTACTACTATCTTGCTAAAATGTCATGTTGTCAAGCTCTTTTCTAAACATTTGGACTTCTCCTTATAGATCTAAGCTTTGCTCAATCTTGGTCAGAAATGATTCTCCCTGCTGCTGGCAACAGTTAATGTAGAAGCTCCTAAATGGTAAAGATACTGAGAATCAGTGATTAATATTGATCATCTCTAAAGGAGGCATATATTAATACCTTCAATGCTCTGGGGAGAGTGAAAGGATATCATTCTGGAAAGAATGAAGAACCATAGGGTGGGAGAAGCATGGTTTACTGAATGCATGTTTACCTGCATGTACGACCACTACACATATGACTTCATAGCAATTCCTTCATTCTTGTTGGTTGTGTGGCCACTGTAGGTTGTTCATAATCAGTGAATGGCGCTATGCCCATGTACATGCAGACACCACAAAGTGGGTAATTTTAAAAAGAAAATTAAATGGAGATGTTGGATGGGGGTTAAAGGTAGTTGGAGGAAATAAATATGGAGGGAAATAATCAGAAATGTTGTGTACATGTAAAACCCTTAAGTCTCTCTATACAGGAAAAAAAACAAGAGTGAAGAAAGAGATAAGAGATGGATGGGGAGGGATTGAGAAAGAAAAGGTTAAAGTAAGAAAGGGAAAAATGCTTGAGAAAAATCTAAGTATCAGTTATTGAACCACAGGAGCAACAGCCTCTTGCCTGCAACTCTTTCCATGAAGATGTACATAATAGTAGCAGAGAAGCATTAGAATGAGTGGAGTCTAGGGAAGCAGCTGTTTATGCCTTTGCTTCTCAGTTATACAATCACTGGTAAAACCAATAGCATGCTGTTCTTCTGTGATGGCATCTTTGACATTTGCATATTTTAAAATAGAAGTCATCAGAACTTTACTGGATTGAGCAGGCTAGGCAGTCAAAGAGGATTCTTCCCAAGAATGAGGCTCTTTTAACTTAACAAATAGAATCTAAGGGGAGAAAGCAAGGCTCATAGTTCTGGCTTTTTTGTTCAGTCCTACAGAAGTTATTTCTTCTCCTGGAAAATAGAGTGCTCTTCCCCTTGTTAAACATGTATCTTGTTTTTATCTCAAATGTCCTGATGAATTAGAGAGATAATGTTTGTAGTGTCCTGTTTTAAGACACCTGACTCTTTAGCAAATGAAGAAAGAACCCACATCAGGAGCCTAGTCTCTTTCATGCAAATGAGGCTGAATGTGGGACCTATTTTTGTTGTTCAGTTACTTCAGGCCTATGTCTAGTCATACCAAAGGGATGTCTGAGCAAATATTGAATCTCAGATCTTGGATAACTAGACCATGCCAAGTGTTGTATGTATTTTGTAACTTTATGACTACTATCTAATATATCCATATATTATATGGACAGATAGTATATAACTGTTCTTCCAGAGAAAGTTGTACTCATGTTTTCATGTAAGATAAAGCAACAAGTAATCCAAGCTGTTTAACTGATAAGATTCTGCCTTTAAACAAGCTATTCTTTATTTCTTTTGTTTGTTCATTTTGTTGGTTTGTTTGTTTTTGCTTGTACTAACTGCTGTGCTCTGTTTTGCAATGTCTTGTTGGCAGAGACCTTCCTTGCAAATGCTCAGAATACCTTGTCTATGCTAACAGAAGTACTTTTTGATTTTATGTCACAAAGTTAGCACTACACCAGCTTTTAAGATAATTTTGTGCATATGAAATAAAATATTAACCAGAATTATCAACTCATATTTTAATTGCTATATACTAAAATCCTTGCAGAAAAAAACAAATGGAAATAAAAACACAGTTAGGAATCCTAGAAAGTAAATATTCAGATAGGAGAAGGAATTATTTTTGTAGTTAAAGCAACATTCTCTACAGCTGAAGGCCAAGAGGAAAAACTTAGAAAGGAGTCCACAATTCTGAAATGATTGAATTGAAAAATAACATCAGGTTGTGGTGAAGGGTAGGCAGATAATAATGATAGAAATATGAAAAGGAAAAAGATAAACAAGGTAGGAGAGGTACAATATGGTCTGGTAATATATTGACAATTTCATCAAGAACTCTGTGTCAGAGGGTAAGCCAAGGCCACAGAAACAACCTGGAATCATAATCTTTAAGGGTACACACAGAAACTATCAGAAAATTTCTAAATAAACTATTCCACAAAGTAACATTATTCTTTTAAAAAAATCAAATTTATCATCAGTATCTGCCCCCAGGATGTTCAAGTCTATCACAATGGGAGCCATTTTCCCTAAGTTTGGAAAGTGGGTTGCATGTCCATGACTTTCCCATTTTATCTATTGCTTCATTGTAGAAGCAAAAACAGAGTAAATAAAAAGCATCAGAGTGACCAAAGCTGCTTACAAGCATGAAGAAGAGAATTCTTTTTGTGAACAACCCCCCCCCCCCAACCCAGGGAAAGGCTGAAATATCGAAGAGAGAAACACCACAGTGGACTCTCACCAGCTGTCTTCCAGCTTTCTCAGCCTGGCTCCTAGTTGCTGCTAATGCCTACTGTTTTCCTAAGCCTGCCTTAAATACCTTATTCACTCAAAGATTAAAGGCTGGAGCTACTCTATTTTGAATAGGTCCAGTCTTGTCCCTCCTCCCCCTAGAGCACATGCGGGGATTAAAGGTGTTTGCCATTGAAGCCCAGATGTTTGACCTTGTACTCACAGGGATTCTCTGGGTCCCCATGCTGGGAAAAAGTGTGAGTTACCACTGCTCTTGTGATCCCTAGAATTCCTGGAGATAGAGAATGATCTCTGCCTAGTTTGACTGTGGGTTGATTTCTTGATATTCTAGGTTTTAGTAAATATATATCATACTACCACGAAGAACAAAGTAGATGGTCCCCAAAGGAGTGACATCTGAGGTTGACCTCCACAACCATGTATACACATGCATACTTATCTCCTTTGAAATCTCCTGCAGGAACACACATATGAACATATGTACACACACATTAAAAAACTAAAAATTAAAATGGGAAATATACCTGTTGAACATAAAGTCATGTTTAATCCCTATCTCGTTTTGTCTGCACACTAAGGCTCTTCCCCTGGACCTGACTGTTCAGAGCTCTGAGCCAAGACATATTTTCTATGGCAGTATCTTATTCCAGAATACCTACTCCAATCTCAGAACTGATGGGCCCTAGACAAGGGAACACTTCTAATATATAAGAAAGGAAAGTTGTATCATTCTTGCAATTAGATATTCAACATTGAATTTGAACCTTCTGGTATCACCATGTAGTCTTTATTTTTATGGCTATTATTTATTATCACTTCTTTAATTACTACTTTTTATATAAAAATTGATTGAGATGTGTGTAAACAGAAGAACTAGTCTACAAAAGATGTTCCTGCTCCATCATGGAACATGCAAGTACAGTTTGACACATGAGAAGGAATTTTGTAGGTGTGATTTTGGGTATGAACTCCAGATATAAAAAGGATTCTGGATATTTCTTGTGGAGTACAATATAATAGACTGAATCATAAAATCTGTGTACCTGCATAGGACAGTGGCATGCTCCTTTAATCCCTATACTTTGGAATAGAGGCAGGCAGCTACAGTGTTCCAGGTTATCAATTGCTACATAGCAAGTTCAAGGTCAATTTGAGCTGCATAAAATCCCTTCTCAAATACAAAAACAAAATAAATCTGAGCAAGTGAATTAGAGTCAATAAGGAAGAGACTAGTCCTGCTATTGCTGGTTCTGATGGTAGAGAAAATGATCAAGGGACAAGTAAGATAAAGAACAGCGACTTCCATCTGAGTATGAGTTACATTGCTAAACAAAATACTTTCTGAATCTACACAATTTATGGCACCTTAATGATTTCATTATTTGTTACAATAGAATAAAATTTCCTGGTATATACACAAAGGCAATTTCATTATCAATTTATCTGTTAATGGATATCTAGCCTGTTTCTATTAGTTGTGAAATAGTGCAATTATGGGTTATCACATTACAAAGGAAACTGTAAGAGGGAAAAGGGAGTTGAGAAAGGATGGCAAATGTAGTAAGAGGCAAAATGAAAGAGAAAAGATGGCTGTAAAGAATGAGTTGAAGGGAACAATGACTCAGAAAGATGGGTAGAGGAGGAGGCAGTAATCAATAAAATTAAATTTTATTTAAAACTGCGATAATAAAATGTATTGCTATGTGTGACAGTTAATTTTTTAAGTTACAAAAATAAGAAGCATGTAATGTGGCAGCCTTTTAGAGTGAAGAATGGCCTTAAGTCTGAAATTGCCATAAAATCAGATACTTATGTCTTACAACCAAAAGAAACATAAAAAACAGCAACAAGCACAAAACTAAAGTGATTGTCTAATAGCAACTCCAAAAAGAGAACTTGGTCATTTTGACCTTGAATTAATCCTTGTGAAAAAACATTAATAACCTCTGAGATAAAATAAAAATAGAACTACATGTGAATATTGTTTAAAGCTTCAAAACATTTAGCAGTCTGTAATACTAGTAACAGAAGATATACACTGTTTAACTATCAGACCTTGTCTAGCCTACATGTTCTAAACAGCTTGGAAATGATGTAAATATATACAATACTAATGTAGCAATGAGGTTTATTGGTCATTCATCCCATCATCTCAAAAACAAACACAATAAAGATCACCAGTGTTATCTTCAGATAATAAAGGGCTCAGAAAATTCTTTCAGAGCGACTTACTTAGACATTTCTATTTCCATTTTTAGAGTTTCAATGCTTCAGAAAACATTTCTGAATGAGTCCATAATGTCACATCTAATTTCAAAACCTTTTATATAATACTGCAACACACCACCCAACCAATGCTCACTACATATACATACATGGATTATAAATATGTGACTACGGAACAAAATATTTTTATCATTGTTAAATTTAACCAGTTAATATAATTAACTTTAAAAGGTAAAAGCATTGATGTGGACACTCAAGGTTAGGTTTAATGAATTAGTCATATTTATAATGTTCATTCTGAAGAGATTTTATTTATTATGCCAAACTAATCCTTACCCAGTCAATATTTTAGTTCAAACCAAAAAGAGGTTTAATAGAGTTATCTCACAATGTATGTAGGGCAGAAAATCCCAATTAAACATCTCATGCTAGTGAATATAATATAGGTACCAGGCATGGGTTACCTATTTTTGAATTATTAGCCCAGGGACTTACATGGATTCCTCCAATATTGTAGGCTATTGTCAATGTTCATACATACCCCCAGAACTTGAAAGTAAAATTCTATTGTTGAAGATACCACATACTTGAGTCATAGAACATGAAAAATTAAAGATGGAAGCTTCATTTCTATTAGCTAACTCTTACGATTTTGGAAGGCATGAACTAGGCTAATAGAAACAAAAACTGTCACTCTTATCTCTGGTGGAAATGTTCTCTGTATGATGTAAATAAAGGACTGGTTTGGCCTATGTAGAGCACCAAAGAAGTGGGTGGAGAGTCAGAGGACAGGCAGGTAGGAGAAGGGTGGAGTTAGTCTCCATCCGACCCCTGAAGAAGACAGACATGTAAGAGATACAGGTGCGTCGCGGGCTATGTGGCAGACAGATTAATGGAAATGGGTTGAATTAAGATGAAAGAGCTAGCTAGTAATGTACTTAAGACATGGGCCAAACAGTATGAAGATAATGTAAGTGTCTGATTCATTTCTTTGGGGGGCAAAAGCCGCCGCGGACCAGGTTCCAAGCCTCTGGGACCAAATGGGCCTGGGAAACATTAAGGGCAAGGGAAACATAATATAACACTTATCTATTTGTGAATCTTGCAAATTATAACAACTGACCTAGGTGAAATACCTGCTGGTACAAAGTAGCATAAACATTATAGGATTAGCCAACCACATTCTCATTGTACCTAAGACCTGCTCCATGATATGGAACCAATTCCTGGCACTGTTAAAGCTACCAAGAAACTGTGACTAGATAATATTATTATTACTATTATTATTGCTATAGTATTAAAATGACTCCTAATGACTTGTTGAATCCATAGAACCGGCAATCTTTCAACACTTGTCAGAGAAGCTTCTTCTTGTAGTAGATGGAAATTAACACAGACACCTTAAATGGACAACATGCAGAGAATAAGAGGCTGTGGATTGCCTATAAATATGACATACATATCACACACCTTTTACCAAAGCTTAGGGGCCTTTCTAGAAGAGGGAACAAAAAGATTTGAAGAGCCACTAGTGGTGGAACACTTCAAGGAAATATTGCTCTCCAGACATAAAAGGGCAGTTATACACATGAATTCATAATGACTGGAAAAGCCTGCAAACAGCCAGAAGAAAATTTCAGCATAAATGGAGGGAGGTATGCACAAAATTCTACCCCTTGCTGAATAGCTATTTATATTTGCAAAGGGTTGATTTTCTGCACCCGTGGAAAAGGGACTCCGTCTGTCTGCAACTCCAATTTCAGGGTATCAGGCCTCTCTTCTGGCCTGAACAAGTACTTTCATGCACTCAGCACAACACACACACATACACACACACACACACATACACACACATGCACACACACACCATCTCCATGCATTTGAATGTTTTATATTGACTTCCACTTCAAATAATTTGTCATGAATTTACTTGAGGTCTCCATTAGGGCAAAAATCTAATTAACTCAGTTAGCAAATGACTAAATCTTACTTTCTGTTGCTTAGAAATAAATAGCATTGCTATGCTACTTAAATAAATTATGTTCTTAGAAATATATTGATCTTACTGCTTTTAGTGAAGTCTTATATGTACTAATTATAATTATTTCTATAAAAAATGAACATGTTTCAAAATAAAACAGCAGTTGTATCATTTCTGAGTTAAGATAATCAATATGCATTTTAAAATCAAACCTTATGTACATATGTGTATATGTGAATTGGCATAAACTACATGAGGTATGTATCTAAAAATTAACTAGACTATAGCAGGATTATAGGTGCATTTATATTTTAAAATATAAATTATTATATGCATTTATATGTGCACATATGTAAATTAATATAATATTTATTTAAGTTTTTCATTATTATTTATCATTCTTATTACATTTTTAAATGTTTTATTTTCACTTTTTTCATAAACTGACAATGAGATGATGTAGAGGAAAATTCTATATAGAGTGATTTCAAGAGTTTTTAACGAAGGAATTAATACTACAAAGCCTTAGACTCCAGGATCTCGAATGACCAATACTTCATTTAATATTTATTCATTCTCTTATGTTTAACTTTATCAACAATTTGGTTTTGGGACACATGCACTGTAGATTCTGAGTACACTACTCTCAGAAGAATAGCCTCAGTTTAAAACAATGATTGAGCGGCAAAATTGCATTATTTTCAACTTAGTTCTCAAGAATTGGATGGTTGGGGTCTGGAGAAAGAATATACCAGTCAAGGGCAGATAGGCATTGCTCTGGCACAGGATACCAGTGTGCTTCCCAACACCATGTTAAGAAGCTCACAAGTCTGTAACTGCAGCTCCAACGGGTCTAATGTTCTCTTCTGAACTCTACAGGCTTCTCTACTCACATGCATATGCACACACTCTAGCTAACACAAAAAAATTACAAACTGAGAAAAAAGAAAAAAACAACCAAGTGGTGGTGATGCAGAGGCAGGCATTTCTGTGTGAGTTCAAGGCAAGCCTCCCTCATCTACAGAGTAAGTTCCAGGACAGACAGACCTACACAGTGCAGCCCTGCCTTGAAAATAAAAAGTAACAAGTATTATATTGGAAAAAAATTATTTGAGCAAACAATTGACCTTCATAGAGCACACGAAATATAAATTATAAGAAGTCAGGTATTATATATTATATTTTTTAATTATAAAAAATGTTGATTATATTTTTCCAAGACAAGAGTGTCACCATGTAACCTTGGCTAACCTTTAACTAAGGATACTCTTATTTTAGCTTCCTGAAAGCTAGGTGATTGAATGCACCACCATGCCTGGCTGTAATAAAGATTGTTCTTCAAATCCTGATATTTTTCTATTTGTCTTTAAAAAAAATTAACTATTTACAAATGAAATGCAATAGACATTATAAGCAGATTATCTTCTAATGCATATAAATATGACTGTTCTGGAACTTCATATTTAGGTAGACTAAAATACTGCAGATGTTTTAATTTTTATACTTTGTAATATAGTAAGAATTAAATGTGTACATTTAATTTGTATCCCATTCATAAAATTACTTTTCACTATTGAAACCCATTGCTAGGATACCTATGTAGCAGAAAAGATGTTGTCAGTGATAATGGTTTATTAAGAGGTCTTGGGGTTTCTTGGAGATGATTTGTTCCCTTTGTAGCTGCCAGCTGTAGTCTCTCCCATTAGGTTAGTTTTCTAGGATAGCCTAATAGCGTAGCATAGACTTAAAAAGTGTCCTTATAGTTCAGCAGCCCGGAAGTTAGAAACCAATGTTGTCAAGTGAGTCCATTCTTCCTAAGCTGAATGTTTCATGCTTCTCTCTTGCTGTTGGACAACTGTACTATTTTCAGAATCTCTTGGCTTACTGATACTGCATTTTTTCCTTTGCCTCCATTTTTATAACCTCTGCTGGAACTCTGTATTCTCTTCTCTAATTAGAATAGCTGAAATTGGGTCAGGTCTCACTCTAAATCCAGGATATTCTCATCTTGAGATCCTTAACCTAATTAAATCTTTAAAGACTTGTTTTCAAACAACATACATAAGGTTCTGGAAATTTGTACTTAAAAATAGATTTCTATAAAACATTACCCAAATCTCTATATTAATCATTTAAATTCTATAGAACCTCTTTTCCTTACCATGCACCCAATTATGGGTCATTGGTTTTGTGAATTGTGCCTAAAGAAACAAAACAATACTGTGGATAAAAAGTATGAGCTTGGGGGACAGTGGAATGACTGGAAGAGACTCAGAGGAGGAAAGGGAAGGTAATCAGTGATATATATGGAAAAAAAAACATCCTTTTAAATAAATAAATAAATAAATAAATAAATAAATAAATAAATAAATAGCATGAGCCTTAGTGGCAAAATGGTCTGTCCAAATTTTGGCTCTGCAATTTTATAAGCAGTAGAACCTTAGATGAATCCTTGGTTTTGGTTTTCTTCTTTATTGCAACTGTTCATAACTATTGTTCTTCTCCCATGGAATTTGTATATTAAATTATTTTCAAAAGATAAGTGCATGGACAAGAGTGGGAACAGTTGCCATTAGGAAACAAATTTCAATACCTGTTAACATTAGCGAATGAAAATATTGTGAAGTGATTTTATTTAACTGAGAGAGATAAACCACAGGGGCAAAGAATATTTCAGTGATTTATGAGGTACAAAGAAAGCTCAGACTAAAAAGATTGGATACTCATTGAAGAGTTTATTAGAGAAAAAAATGAAGAAGATTTAAAAGATTAGGATAGCCCCAGGTAACAACAAGATCTTAGATATGCAGTTAAAAAATGAGGAAAGTTATCCATAAAGAAAATAAAAATAGGCTTTTAATTATAAAGTTTATCAGACAGAGTCAATCAAACTCTTAAAGAAAAATATTTGGTGGAGACCACAAATGTGGGAATGTTTAAGCAAAGTCAAGAACATTTTAACAGACAGTGGCCATTTCTGTTTGCATATAGAAAACCATTATTGAATTTTAGGAGCTAGGGTTGTTGAGACTTGGTAAACCCACTATGTTACAAAACATTACCATTGCACTTCCTAAAAAAATATTAGTAATTATTCTGTAATTAACAATTAGAAAAATTCAGAAAATATTTGCTGCAGTGTATGGTCTTTTTGCTTTATTATTGAAAATAGATTATTTTCTCACACAGTCCATCCCAATCATAATTTCCCCTCCCTCCATTCTTCCTGTCATTCCCCTCACCCACCTCAGTTTCCCCCTCTCCTGGATCCATTGCCCTTCTAACTCCCTGCAGAAGAGAGTGGGCCTTTAAAAGACAACAAATATGGCTAAAGAAAATATAATAAGACAAGGAAAAAGCCCTCACATTGAACCTGGACAAGGCAACCAAACAGGAGGAAGAATCTTGAAGCAGCCAAAAGAGTCAGAGAGGCACAGCTGTCATACCATTTGAGTCCCAGGAAAACAGCACGCTAACAGCCATAGTAAGCTCCTGCCCCATAGGATTTATTGGTGAAAGATCTTTGCATATGTGTAGATAATGAAGATTAAATTAAAGAGTATATTTTAATAAAATAGAGAGACACATTTCTTGTAGACTTGGAGGATAGAGAAGACAAATTTCTACAAGAGAGAGACATATGGTCAAGAGGGTCCTTTCAGGCAAAATCTAATGAGTTCTGTGGACCCAGTGAAACATATGCCCACACTTCTCATGATTCAGAGGATACTCATAGAGCACATGCAGACTAAGAAGATTCTTCCTCAAAATGAGTGTCTAGCTTCTTGAAGAGTGTAAGTGTAACTTACAAAATAACTAACAAGCTAAAGTAAACTGAAAGTGGTGCCACCTAGAAGTCAAGACTTAATTATGCAGAAAGTTCATTGATCTTAAGCTTGGGTTTAATCTTGGTTCTCACTAGAGTGAAGTATCTTGACCTCAGCACTATTGGCTTTCAGTGCTCGATAATTTAAGGCTACATTTTGGTGTCTTCAGCATCAAATGGTGACAAACAAAAATGCCTCCAAGAATTGTCTGCAACTGTCCCAAGCTCAAAGGAAAGGTGATAGCATTGATGCCACTGGAAACCAGAAAGCTGTAAAGTTTTTTCAGAAAGAGATAGGATGGAGCTGTGTGGAAACATAAAAAAACAAGGAAGGGCAAGCCATAATTGTAGTGTGCTCACAGGACTGGGGAGGTAAGAGAAGTAATAGATCATGTTGTCCACAGCACCAGGCAGAATTTGGAATCAGAGGACCTGGGTTTGAAGGTGCATTTTGTACAAATGACTTTGAGTAAAACATCTGTCCACTGAGACAACTTTCACTAAAAAACAAAGCTATGTCTTTGTTCTTGTTTTAGAGTTGTATTTAAATGCTACAAATTGTGATATTTTATACTAGGTGTTATGAAGAAAAGAAAAGCATGCTACTCTAATTAAGGCTGAGAATATGCAAAGATGATAATGAGTAAGGCAAGGGGCATTAGCCATGTCTCCTGGGTGGCTTAGAACATGTGCAATGATTCAAACGGAGTTTATAAAACCTAGGGGTTCTTGGGTTTGGTGATCTGTTTCTGAAACTTTCTAATGTTTTCAATACACAACACAATTCTGACATAAGACAGGTTTTCAAAACAGACAGACTGTGAGGTGTGGATAGTGGTCCAAATCTTTGCATTCTTTTCATGTACTGTGAATTTTGAAATAGTTGGGACAGTCCTGGCTTACTTTAATGTGTTGAAACCCGTGTAACATTGTGCTATATTTAGGTCTGAATGTCCTGTGTTTTAACATTCCTGAAGTATATAGGAACTAAAATTGTTCCACTTTTTAAAAAGGATAGTAATGCCTACCTTCTGCCTGAATTTTGGAGTCTACTTGTAAAGTGCAGATTATATACATATATCCTGGGAAAGGTGACAGGCTTTTGGGTTCATCAGCTCTAACATTCTGGTCCTGCTTTGTAGCCCTGTGAAGTGACTTCTAAAGGTTATTCATTGTGACCTTTCAAAAAGAAAGGCTTTGAGAATTTGAGTTTAGACGCATTCACATCACCCCAAACAGTATGTTTTGACATTTAAATTAGTTTAATACAGTCCTGTTTTGGTCCTAACTCAAAAGTAAATGTCAACCTGCTTCTGACTCCAAGTAAGCCACATTCTTCAAACCAATGTGAAAAAAATGTTCTTAAATCCCAAGTAAAATGTTGCTCTTATTGCCCAAATTGACAAACACCTATATGTATCTCTTTTCAGTGCTCTTCTGGAGGCTGATTTGTCTTATCACTCTACTAGTGTGTTCTGTTTGCATTTCAAAGCAGGGAAAAGCTCCACTCCAGCTTAAACATAGCAAAACAATTTATTCTCCTCTGTGTCATTGTCCTGAGCAGACCTCTGTGCCTCAAAAAAAACCCCACAAAAATTATAGAAGAACCAGGAGCATAGAAAGCTAATCTTGTGAGTATATCACATAAACACATTATTGCTTTCTTTACTAGTTTTCTTAAAGCATAAAACTCATTATGAGAACATACTGAAGTTTCATAAATAAATACATTAAATCCTAAGTTTCACATTGTTACCATTAATACAAAAATTTGTATGCTATTTAAACTTCAGAGTAGGCATCAAACTATAGTAGTTACCACTTTTAATCTTCTGCGGTATTGTGTGCATGGCAGAAATGAGCAGTGGGAGATAATAAATCAATATGAAATGGCTTGTAATATAGTTTTCCAAACCACTTATTAAGATCTCTTTTATAAAATACCAAAGACATAATTTCTATAGACCCATAAATGATGCTATAATCATGTTTGCTAGTTTGTCTTTCTTCCTTGTAAAGTTGGAAAGGAATCCACTTATTTACCCATGAAATGACAGCAAAATCTGTTACTGCTATATAAAACATGACTGAGAAAAAATTGTATATTAAAACCAACCAGACGCACTGAAATAATTTTCTGTTCTACTTCCATGGCTCCCTAAAAATGGACCCATGAGAGCAAAAAGATACTGGATGTCTTTGGTGAGATATTTTCTCTATTCAGAAGACTCATCTTCTGCACACTACATTTTCTCTTATCAAATGAAATTTGCTGTTACCTCAATATAGAGATTTCTTTTCAGTTTCTTTGCTGAGGTCTTTATGTTAGGATTTGACATTTTGTACACAATAATCTTTTTATAGACTCCATTCCTTTTTGAGTTTGCTATATTTATTCTGAACACTGCCTATATTGCCCATTGTTTGTTGGCAGATCTTCTGGGCATTTTCCCCAGTGCCATACAAATTGCATTCTAAGAGACTTTTCTACTGAATATCTCTTTTATTACTGTTTCTTTTATTTATTTCTAAAAACGTGTTAATACTGTGAAGTGCCAAAAGATTGTGTGAAAGCTATCATGACATTGCATGAGTACATTTATTTTTCAAGAAAAGAGATGCATTGCAATTTTTGAGTCAATTGTGTGTATGACAGACATAGGAGGACAATGAAATAAGGATAGAGTTAATGATGAAAAATGACTTTGAATTTTATGAAAATTCTGTCCATATCTGTATATATAGCCTGGTTGTTTTCAGATTTACTTAGATATGACCTATTTTATGTTACTCTATTTAGTTAATGAATTTCAAGTGCCTCCCCATTTTTTGTGTGTTTGTTCACAGTTACAAGTGTGGGTGTAGATGGACATGTATCTATGAAGCAGAGATAAAGCAGTTAGAATCAATTTCCCACAACCTGATTTCTAGAACAATTGATAGTTGCTTAAACTCAGTTATTGGCATCTGGCTTTATGAAGGCCTTTGTGGTAGTTACTCATCATTGTCAACTTGATGCTTCATTTTCTTCATAGAGGGAATTAACTAAGGGAGAAAGACCCACCCTAAGCATGGGCAGCACCATCCCATAGGCTGAGGGTATCATGACAGAGGGGACATTTACAAAGCCATTAGATTTCATGCCATGCCAGTATGAGTCTTAGATGACAGCATGGAGCCATAAGGTATATATTATCTTGCCTGTTGAGTTTAGTCTTACTTTGCTATAATTCCTCCATTCTCTCCCTTGATTTGTCCCTTGTAGAAAGGAGAAGAACCTGCAACACTGTATTTGAGGAGCATATGACTTTCATTTTGAGTTTATGGGGCCTTATGACAAAGAGTTTGCCTTGAGTCTTGAGTAGACAATTTGTACTTCAGCTTTGATATAGTATTAAGATTGTGGTGACTCCTGGAGATGGACCAAATGTGTTTTGCTTCATGAGGTAGACATAAGCCTTTTGAGGACAGAAGATGGAATGTAATTCTTTTAGGAGATTTGTTTGGGTTTCAAGTTGATAAGACATAGAATTATAAAGGTTAATACTGTTTAGCCATTTAACTAAAGAGAAACACCAAGTAAATCAATAAAGCATATTTTAGGGTTTGTTTGTGAAGATGTTCCTGGGTAATGTTTATCAAGGGGAGGAAGTCCTGCTATGTGGATTGTAGCTGATTTTTTTTAACTTCTTGAGGAAACACCACCCTCCTCCCAGATAAGTTCATGGAGACTTATTCTTACTTATGAATGCCTTGACCTTACCTTGGCTTGTTTCTTAGGCAGATTTTCTAAATTAAATTAACTTTTTTTCTTCTTCTATATTTTTCCTCTAGGTTTTTTACCTTTATTTTATGTGTCTTTCCTTCCTTCTAACGCCATGGCTCATTGTGTGGCTGGGTGGCTGGCCCTGGTGACCTCCTCTCCTTTTCTTGCTCCTTGTCCTCATTTTTCTCACTTCTTTATTCTTTCTGCCTAGCAGCCCTAGCTATACCTCTCCTGCCATCTATTGGCCTCTAAGCTCTTTATTAGACCAACCAGGTGTTTTAGGTTGCAATAGTAATGCAACTTTATAGACTTAAACAAATGTAATACATCTTTGCATCATTAAACAAATATTCCACAGTATAAATAAATGTAACTCATCTTAAACTAATATTCCACAATATAAATGGCACCATCCTGTATGTTGAGGATGGAGATGAACTAAAATATGGAAAAGAAAAATCTTAGTTTATACTCTACCTTAGCTCTATGAGATGAAATGCTCTGCTACACACATCTACCTACCATAATATTCTCAAATTTCTGAAACAGAATTTGTTGTTTCTTTTAGTAGTTTTGGACGTATTGTCACAACAGTGGCAAAATGGCCAACACAGTCAAATTTCCTCAAGCTTTCTACATTTCAAGAAATTGTTTAAAGTGTGTACCTTCCATCCTTAGCGTTATTTATCTCTATTGCCTGTTTCAAGCATTGTATGTTGAGATATGATTACTACAATTGTCTACTTTACAAACTCAAAGCATCACTAAGTGTTACATTTTGGTTTGAATTATCTTTATATAACACACTGCTTCTAAATTTTCAGCCAACTTAGAGTTCTAAGCAATGCTAACCATTAATTTCCTGCAATATTACCTTTGTCAAGACATTGCAATGTATTTCATTTATATATTGTCATATTTTATTACCTTGTTTTTTCCTCACTCTCATTTATTTATTCTTTTCTCAAGCAGTATATGCTGTTTATATTTTCTTCTACCTTTACTCCTCCTAGTACTCACACTCTCCCTCTTCTTGAGATCCGGTTCTCTTCTGTTTCACTTAAACAGTGAGCAAGCCTCCTGGAGATGTCAACCTACTATGCCATAGCAAGATACAATAAATCAATCCCTCATATTTGGACTGGATAAGGCAACACAGTAGGAGGAAAAGGGTTCCAAAAGCAGGCAAAAGAGTAAGTGACAGCTTACTCCCACTGTTAGGAATCTCACAGAAACAAAAATCTAACAATCATAACATATAGGCAGAGAACCTAGTACATGATCGATGTCTACATGATTGAGGCTAAAGTCTGATACTCTCTCTTAAATGATTTTTGTAGTAATTTTCAACATCTAAATTTAAGCCCAACTTTTTCATTCTTGTTTTTCATTCTAGCATTCTCACTTTATTGTAAGTCAGAATTTGGTATGAAAGTTTTCATTTATCTTATTCTATCCATATGACCATTGGATCACCTAGAACTGGAATTGCATATTGTTTTGAATGACCATGTAGGTTATGAAGCTTCAACCCAAGATTTCTGCAAGAATTCAAGTGCTCTTTACCACTATTTCAGTGCTCCAGTCCTAGTAGTTAAATTTTATCCTCAGAACTTCATACATGAGCGCTTCTTTATCTTTCCTACTCCTGCTCCTCCATCTTTCCTCTAAATTCTCCATACCCCGCAAAATTCATGATACATTTATTGTTATATACATTCATAGATATTGATATATAGGTATACCCACATGTGTATTCATAACCTTCTAGATCCATTTAGCTTTGACTATATCATGTGCTAGGAATAACTTCTTCACCTAGGAAACCTAAGTGGGAATGACTCCCTGGAGGGCACTGATTTTTCTCTCCCAGCAGGCATTGGCCTTTCTGTGCCCTTCACCTATGGGTGGACACATATGGTTATTTTTCTTGTATATGCTGACATGTAAATTGGTATCATTGTACTGCTCTTGTTCAAGCAACCATGTTGTTGAGACTTCATGGGTGCATATCCCTTGTCATGTCTAGGGAACAATCTTTCTGCCCCCATTTAATGAGTTTCCTGATACTTGAGTATAGAGTTTGCCTTGGAGTTGTATTTGTTAGAGGTGAGAACAGTCAGTCATTTATTCTCACATTTTGACCATTTAGTGTTTTATAGTAAGTGCATTTTAGTAATAGTCTCCAGCTGCTCAAAAACAAAGCACTTTGGTGAGGGTGAGAGGTACACTTATCTTTAAATATAAGATAAGTATTTAGACAATAGTTAGAAATACATTGATTTAGTAACCTTGAAGTAGTGAGTTCTTCTCATGGACCTAAGATCCCTTCAGTCAGAAGTAGTTAGCTAGACTTACAGTAGTAGGCATAGATTCACCCCTTTTGAGTAAGCCTTATGTCCAATTAGACAGCTATTACTGTTTATCTCCAAGGTAAAAGTACTACTGTCGTACCATTGTGAGTATCTGGTCAGTCTAGCCTTGCCATGGTCCATGTGTAGGACTACTAATTATTCCTGTCACACTGCAGCTTGCATAGCAATTTCTGACCTATCAAATCCACTCCTTAGAAAAAGGCTTTTAGTTTAAATCTTAGTTGATTCCTCTAAGCCCTTTGTCAAAGTGTATGGTATCTTTAGTAATAGGACTTCATCATCAAATTTAATTCTATGAAGAAACCAAGCATAACAGCAATGGGCCGATATTGTTTTGGAGTCTCTTTGTCTCCCTTGATTAAGAATTCACAATTAGGTTTATCATGCCTGTTACTGGGATTCTGTTAAGTAGGCTGAGCTGATCTACTTTGGGACCTCTTGCCCTTTCTGGGGAGGGGATGAGGGGATAAGAAGGAGGGAGGCTGAAGGCTGACCAGGAGAGATCAAGAGTTGCAACAAGGGGATACATGAATAAAAAAAATGACAAAGAGACTTTATTCTATAAAAAATAACCTATGGCTATTGAAGTGATCATTGTTATCGAAAGTAACATAACTCCACTATTTAAAAAAGGGGTGTGTGTGTGTGTGTGATATAACAACAGCAGAAAGTGAGAGGAAAACTGGTAGAAAATGGCAATGTCTTCCCACCATGTGGGACACAGAGATTGAACTCAGGTCATCAGTTTTGACAGCAGAAGTCTCTGACCCTGCACTCTCATTCTATGAATCATTAGGTTACTGTGGTAAAAAGTGACAGAAATTCAACTGAAAATTGCTTTCATAGAAAAGGAAATTCAGTCACCAGTAAGACTGGCTAAGTCATGAAATGGCTCAGTTGTCACATCCCACTTGAAGTGGCTCTAAGTAGCCACATACAGAGGGGTAGGAGTAGGGGTGGCAGTCATCAATTCATCTCCCCAGAGAAGCATTTTACACTTGCATTTTAAAATTATTGGAAAAAAATAAAAATAAAAAACAGAAATTTATTTCCACTTCATTTGACTCTTTTTCTTGACATAAATGTTTGTTAATTACGTAAACCATCTCTAAGGTTATATGCTTCCAAACATAGAACGGGGTAGATTCAGAGAAATGGTTTTTCAATCTTGTCTCACAGATTTTATTCCATTTTTTTTAGTTAGTTACTGGTCCATCTTAAGAATAAGTATGACTGTAAACAAAGTGGTAATGGTGCACACATTTGATTCTAACACTTGGGAGGCAGAGGCAGGAGGATCTCTATGAGTTCCAGGCCAACCTGATCTACAGTGTCCAGGATATCTAGGACTGTTACACAGAAAACCATTTCTCAAAACAACAACAAAACGCTAAAAGAAAAAACAATAAATTTGAATGTATTCTTAGTTCTTTACACAAATAGTTGTATGCATAAGTGCATATATAGCAAACATTCATATAATAGTACTACATTAGATATTGCTCTATAATGTTAATTTATATGGCTAAGATATTTGCTTTTAACTTAACTATAATTAAAATTTTACTTTATCAAGTATTATATAAACAAGTAGAAATATATTTCTTGGCCTCCTCTACCATTCCAAATTATTTCTTTTTTTTTCCAAATTATATCTTTACATACAGTGAGGAGTACTATAGTCTGTTACATACAGTATTTGTCATTTATTCCTTAGTTGTTGTTTTTATAGAAGGTCTCAATGTGTAACCTTAGCTGGCCTGGAACTCACGGGGATCTGCCTGTCTCTACTACTAAATTGCCAGGATTGAAAGTGTGTACCACCACACAAGGATAAATTATCTTTTTCTTTTAGCATTCTCTACTAGGCCATTTCTAGTCAACACCATCAGAATGTAAAAGAGTGTGGGGTGTTGGAGGCTTTTTTTTCCTGCTGTCATCAAAGAAATTTCTTCATTAACCAGTGTTGATGTTTATTGAGGAAAATTAATTGATTTTATTTTTTTCAAATTGAAAAACCTTCCTAAAGAGCATAGTTATTTGATAACTTCTGGGGTTTTTCTGCTTGTTTCCATTTTTAGGAATCACAATGAAATAATATTTAACTTTATAATTTTCTATTATTATATAAAATTATCTATTGTTTTCTAACTATGTCTGGCATTGATCTCATTTACCTGGAATGGCTTTATCCATTGGATTACTGCCATTTGCTTTTGTACTTTGTTTCTGATCTCTGCCAAATAAGCTAATATGATCTTGCCTTTCTGGCATACAACTCATGATTTCCTTCATAATGTGAGCATGATGTATACAGATAACGCTTAGCCATTGACTATGTTACTAACCTTCCACTGTCTTCTTCTCTGATTTAAGTTCTTCCAGGACAAGTCTCTGTCATTCTCTCTTAAAACCTTTAACACTTAAAGTCTATCTAACCTGCTAGATACATTCACCATTGCTGTCTGGTCAGCTGGAAAATTGTATCACATTCTTTTCTGCTTTCTTGCTTTCTTTTTTATTACCTTTTATTATGAATAAAGTTATATTTTTTATCCATGTATCCCCTTTTTCAAACTCCCTTCCCCCTCCATTCCCTCCCAGTCACTCTCCTCCCCATGACTTTATCTCCTCCCCAGCAAGGGCAGGAGATATCAAGGTCCCAAAGGTGGCTGAGTTCAGGATCCACTCTAGTCAGATCTGAACTGGGTCAGGTGTTCCTCTGGAGGGAATGGGCTCCAAAGAGCCTATCCAAGGTGTTTCAGATTGCAAGCTGTTCAGTGGTTGTGGTTTACAGTTTGGGAATGCTTTGCTTTTTGTTTAAAGTCCACTAATGAGTGAGTATAGCTCCTGCTTATCTTTCTGGGTTTGTGATATCTTGCTCAGGAGGATATTCTCCAAATCCATCCATTTGCCTGCAAATTTTAGGATATCATTTTTTTCTTACCCTGAGTAGTACTCCATTGTGTAGATGTACCACAGTTTGTTAATCCATTCTTCAGTTAAGGGGTATCTAGGTTCTTGCTATTTTACAAATAATGCTGCTATGAACATAGTTGAACTAATGCCTTTGGAGTGCAAATGTGCATCTTTAGGGTATATGCCCAGTAGTGATATTGCTGTATCTTTGGGGAGATTGATTCCCAGTTTTCTTAGAAACTGCTATACTGCATTCCAGAGTGGCTGAACAAGTTTACACTCCCCTCAACAATGGAGGAGTCTTTCCCATGCTCCACAATCTCTCCAGTATAGGCTGTTATTGGGGAGACTGATTCCCAGTTTTCTGGGAAACCACCCTTCTGCATTCCAGAGTGGCTGAACAAGCTTACACTCCCATAAACAATGGAGGATGTTCCCCTTGCTCCACAACCTCTCCAGCATAGGCTGACATTTGTGTCTTTTATCTTACCCAATCTGACAGGTGTAAGGTATTATCTCAAAGTTGTTTTGATTTCCCATTTCACTGATGTCTAAAGATGTCAACCACTTTTTCTACTCAACATGACATGTGAATGCAGATCAGATGTGAGATATCATTGTTACAGTGAAATATGTAGTTATTTAGGTTGGCTTACCACCAGTGCCTCTATGTTTATTTAATGACATATTTAAAAATACCTTTATAAAGATTGTTCACTTATAGAAAATGAAATAGGGCCTATGGGTTGGGTACTACAATAATAACAGCACATTTCCCAGAGGTAGTGAGATTTTTAAAAGTCTCCTTCCTTTAGCCTGCAGTTAAGTAGTCTTTCTAGGTCACTGGGGCATGCATTCATAAGCATTTTCATTCATAGGATTGAAAATGAATGTGAAATGTTTCCCTCCTTGTTTATAAGAATAAAAATTATTTCCTTAAAATGTCCCATGAGATTATAGAATCTTGCTATGCTTTCAACCATTATAAAATAAATAACAATAAGAAAACAAATGTATATTTTTAATGAAATGAAATTCCTGTATGTTGAATATTTTAGTAAGACTTTCTTTAATTATTCAAAAATAAATTGCTCTATTTTGCTTAAATGTTTATTCTATTATTCAGGAAATTTTATCATTATATTTGTAAAATTGGTGCATTAAATTTCTTTGCTTTGCAGTGAATACACTTTACAGAGAAAAAGCACTTGTGCAACAATTTAATGATGAACATGAATTTACATGTTTTCTTCAAAAAGAATAGTATTGAAGTAACATAATAGCTATTTCTCCTGAAGGAGTTGTAACTTACTCAGTAGTACACTCATATTCCTTGTTTTATAGTAATTTTAGGCTTATTTCTTTATGTATATAACCAGGATTTTTCAGGAAATATTCCTCCATTCAAATCTGATCCTCTTTAAACTTGAATAAATTCACAGCTTTTTATTTTCTGTGGAAACAAAAGCATAACCTCTTCTCTAACAAAACGTTATTTTTATTTCACTTTGAAGTGATGACTATTTAAAAATATATAGGTTAGTATAATTTAGCAGTTTCCATAATCTAATGTCTCTCATCAGCTATCAGTTGTTTCTCAGCAAAAATTGAAAGACAACCCAATAACATACAGGATCTACATTCCCTGTGTATTTCCCATCTTTACATGGCTTATTCTTTTTTTGTAATTAGTTAACTTACTAATATGCAAAAGGAAGATGGGGCCCCACAACAATGATTTTTTTTATCATAGTATTACTTTTTAAAATTATATATATATATTATATATATATATTGATGTTTTCACAACATGTACCCAATCAAACTCAGACATTAAACCTCTCAGAATCATGTCCACTCTTACAATCTCCCCATTTACAAAACCACCCATTCATGCTGCTTATTTACATACTGGATCATAATCAAACTCCCTGTGGCCAGACCCTTTCCTCACCCACACCTCTGCCAGAGGCCATCAATGAGAAGTGAGGCATTGTGTCATTCAGCTATGTTATAGCCTTGAGTTATAGTGTACAATGACCTCTCTCTCTTTTTATTTTTTTTAAACTTCAATAGCGAGTGAATACATGCCCTGCTTCTTTTTCTGGGATTGTGATACCTCGCACAGGAAGATATTCTCCATATCCAACCATTTTTTTCTAAAAATTTTAGGATATCATTTTTTCTTACTGATGAGTAGTACTCCATTGTGTAGATGTACCACAGCTTGTTAATCCATTCCTCAGTTGAGGAGCATGTTGTATTTCCAGCTCATAATTAGGCAGTGTCATGAATCACTGCAGAAAACTGGTAAGATACTAAAACCCAATACAATATACAGAAAGCTAAACGCATACATTTTTACTCAGAATATAATTAGTGACAATAGAACTGTCCCTTCTTTTTAGTCATTCTTCTGTCCCATATCAGATGGCTCTTCTGATATGATACAGACTTTGCCTTTTCCTTTAACAAATATGCTTGGGTTTAGAGAAGGAAACAGCCACACTCCAACTCCAAAGCCAGCTTTAATTTATAATTTAACTGGGACTTCAACTTATCTAGTATTTAAAGATAGAGTTTAAGAAGAAAGATTTTACCACATAGAGTATATTGGTACCAATAGATGCGATATTCTTTTGCGTGTGAATTTTTCTGGATAGCCTCCCTTCGCTGTAGATTTCTAGATTTCCAAGGTCTTTTAATTTTTTGAAGATAGTTATTTCTGGTTTTCTGTAAAGACAAAAACAAAAACAGGCCCCAACCCTTTGTTTTTTCTTACAAATTGTAGTATGGGTTAATGAGCCATCAATTCTTATATTCATGAAGTTTCTCTGGTTCAAATCGAGTCTTCATTAATTTTGATGGTACCCATAACTTTTCTTCACCTGTGGAAGCAAAAGCAAAACTCTTCCACAACATAGCACAGAGCCTGGCTTGCATTCTGAGGTCACTACATCTTTGAAATAAATGGATTGATTTAGCTCAGCTGTTTTTTTTCTATAGCCCAATGCCTTTCAGCAGCTGTTGTTTCTTTCTCATTAGCATTGAGAAAATTCAAAGTTAATAAAGCACTATGTTGTGTATTTCTAGGTGTCTTTGTTACTCCTTTTGTGTTTATTTAGCATCTCCTTTAGAGTTTGATTTGATCTCTCTATGACTGCTTGCCCTGTAAGATTATGTGGTATTCCTGTAATATGCTTTATATTACAATAAGCAAAAATTCTTTCATTTTACTAGAGACATATGCTGGAGCATTGTCTGTCTTAATCTCTACAGGTATTCCCATGATGGCCATAACTTCTAGCAAATGTGTGATTACAGAATCAGCCTTTTCTGAACTCAAAGCAGTTGTCCATTGAAATCCTGAAAACATATCTATTGTATGATGTACATGTCTTAATTTTCCAAATTCTGTAAAATGAAATACATCCATCTACCAGATTTCATTTCTTTGTATTCTTTTAGGGTTACTCCCTGCGGGTAATGGAGCTTGAATATAAAAGGAACAGATGGGACATCTTTTTACAATTTATTTGGCTTGTTGCCAAGTGATGGAGGAATTTTTTTCAATCCTTTACTATTGACATGATGTATTTTTACAAAACTCTGAGGCCTCTAGCACATTTCCTGTTAATGATTTATCAATTCCATAATTACCTTATCCTAAAGGACCTGGCAGACCTGTATGAGATCAAATGTGTGTTACATAGAAGAGATGATCTCTATTCCTGATTATTTCTTGTAACCAAATAAATAATGAAGTTAATTCTGAAAAAAACAAGATCTTACTAATAAATATAATTATTTATTTTTATGACCGTCTATAAATCTTTTAAAATTCTGCACACATTTTTTTCCCCATTGTAGCCTGTTTATAAGATTTTTTTTTGTTGGAACCTGCTTTATTGAGTATCTGTAATGTCTTTCTGTTTGCATGACCCAAACCTTAAAGGCTAAGTAATTTGTTTCCTGGTGCCCTGATGTCTGAAGCCTTCACGCAGCATTCAAGAGACTAATGTTTGTACTGCAGCCTACACAGAAGACTATAGACCTAGGACACTATTGACTTCATTTTTGTGTGTTTCAACTTATTTTTTAAGTTTTCTTAGATCTTATGTGGAAATTTATACCAAGATGTAGGATATGATTTTTAGGTAGACTTTTACTATTCCACCTTCCAGTTCCCAAATAACCACAGAGAGACTTTTTATTAATTATTAAAACACAACCAATAGCTTAGACTTCTTTCTAACTAGTTTTTATAATTTAAATTAATCAATTTCTATTTTCCTTTTTGTCCTTTTATTATTATTATTATTATTATTATTATTAACAAACAAGTCACACTTTCTAACCTTGTATATCCTTATTCAAGGTCCCTTCCCCCTCCCACCACATCAGGTCATTCTTTCTTCTCCACAACTCCCCATCCCCTCCCTGGGCAGGCTGCAGGCAGTCCCACGGTCCCACTGCCCCAATATTGCTTAGTTCAGTCTCCACTCCTGGCAGATGCAGTTTTCTCCCCTCCCTCAAGAGTGAGTCGGGTGTTCTGCCTCACAGCTTCATTGCCTTTGCTCTGTACTGTCCATGCTGCTTTTTTTTGCTTCCTATTGGCTGGTTGGTGACTCTACCCATAGCTATTTTCTTATAATCTTTTTGAGACAGCCACTAAATTTAAGATATAATTTATTTACTAGAATTTTCTCCCAAAATATGACATGTCAAAATCATAATAACTACAACTACATAATAACTACATGCCATAATCATGTTAACAGTACAATTGTTTTACAATGAATAAACAATAATTTTTATTATTTATTTATTTGTTTATTATAAATAATAAGGAAATTTATTAAGGTTAATGTTAATTGTCAAATTGACAAAAATTATATCCATCTGCATGATAGTCTTTAGAAGGCTTGTGGAGAAATATCCTGTTTGTGTTTTAATTGATATGGGAAGACACAGCTTAATAGTGGAACTATTCCTTGGGCTGAGTCCTATTGGACTGACAAAACTAAGAAGAGGAGATGAGCACTGGGAAGTCTCCTCCTGCCTCTCTTTTGCACTGGGCGTGTATATGACCAACTCTCATTTCTGAAATGGAATTAGATCAGCATCAGCTCTTCTCCTTCAAATTGCTTTCGGCAAAGTATTGTACCACAGCAACAGGCAAAGGGACTGTAAGAGCAATCCATTTAGCTTACTGCATGTGGCGCTTCCATAGGTTGCTCTTCTCTGAGGCTTGCTCTTCCATATCTACTCAGTACCACCAGCTTCTTTCCCAAACAGTCTAATGGACACAAATTAAAGCAGCATCCATCTTTGCTATGATTTCCTGTTCTGTGAGATCAATGAGAAGCAGGAGAAGGAAAACCAGATAAAAGGGGAAGGCTGTGGTTCATTTCTGATGGTTCCCTACAAACAAAACTCTACAAAATTGGACAATAACTTTTTTTATGCTCCAAGTAAGAGTTCTGGGTTCAACTCCAACTGATTGCATCATTTCTTTACTTTTTTTTTTTCAAACACTGTTTTCACCTTTGGAAATAGTCATCTATAATTATAGATCTCTTAAAACAACCAATTTGAATGAACCATCTGTTTCCAGATAGGACCTCAACCAAGACAAGTACTTCTCTACACATTGTCCATAAACACTGTCACACGGTCCTTTAATTTTTATGGATATTTATTAGTGTTCATGCATATGGCGTCTGGATAGACATCTCATAGCACAATTGCAGAGACTTATAACACAAGTGAAAATGAGAACTAGCCATACAAGATAAACTATCTCTTCAGTCACTTTGTAGTCTATAAACTCTATTCAGATGTACAACATCTCACTTGGAGTCACATTTCTCATCTTTAGAACACAATCATAATTAGCTTGCCCTACCTAACACATCTTATAAACTACAAATTGGAATGTAAGTGCCTAAAAGCACACTAACAGCAAAATTAAATGACAGATGACAGCCGAACAACACAAAAGGTGACAGAAAGTATAAATAGGAGACATAAGCCCTAAAACACACAGCTGTCTCATGCAAAAGTAAAAATAAACATTTGCAGACACCTTGGTAGGCTTTAGGGCATCATTATCTCTCATCCAGATGATGCACTCATGTACATATTAGTGATCCCAGTATGCAAATTTTGTGCCTTTGTATACAAGCAGACATAAAATATTTTACAATGTATTAGGAAAAATTTTGTCAATGATAATTGAATTTTTGTTAAAAACATTTGTAACTTTAAGAGGTGGTATTTATTTATCTCAAGAATGGTATGAAATTTTCCTGGAATTTTATACAAATTCCATGACAAGTAAACGGTATTTAACCATTTACATTTATTCTTCTACCTACTACTTCTGTTTATTTCCTCAGTCCACTACTGATTTGAATTTTAATTGTTTCAATATTTCTGATACTATTCTTTCCAGCTGTTTAGTTTCTCAAGTTCTTCTTGAATAATCTCTATTTCTACTACAGTTTAGCATAAGAACAGATTTTGTGATTACTAAAGAATAAAACCACCACACTGCCTATAATTTATGCTAACATTTTCTGACCATCTTTCCTATCTTTTCATCTTGACCAATTTATGACAATAACTTTTACATTTTAAATTCAATCTTTAAAATCTTTCCCCTCTTTCCTAACTTAAAAAAAAAAAAACAAAAAAAACAAAAAAAAAAACCTCAGGCTCAATGTGAGACCCACTAAAACTTGTGGTGGTGGTATAAATAAGACTGGCCCCTATATGTTCAGATATTTGAATGCTTAGTCACCAGGAAGTGGAACTATTTGAAAAGATTAGAAAGATTATTAGGTTTGGGCTTGTTAGAATAGGTGCAGCCTTGTCACAGGAAGAGTGTCACTAACGTGAGCTTTAGGATTCTTAAAGCCCATGTCAGACCCAGTTTCTCTCTCATTCTCTCTCTCTCTCTCTCTCTCTCTCTCTCTCTCTCTCTCTCTCCCCCTCTCTCTCATTGTTGCCTGCAGACCAGGATATAGAAATATCTCAGCTACTTTTCCAGCACCACATCTGCTTGTGTGCCACTGTGGTCCCTGCTATGATAAGGGACTACGCTTCTGAAACTATGAGCTGGCCCCCGATTAAATGCTTTTTTAAAAAAAAAAAAAAAATAAGAGTTGACTTGGTTATGGTATGTTTTCACACCAATAGAACAGTGATTAAGACAATTACAAATGTTATTTTAAATATCAGAAAAGTAAAATACCCTGAAATTGTGATAAATTTGACAATCTTGAAAGGAGAGATTATTCTGGAATTTTTGTGTGAACTCAAAACAGTGAATGTGTACCTGCAAAGGGAGGAATAGAGTAAATACAAGCTGTAGAAAAGTCAGCATTCAATAAGTGGGATCTACTGATGCTGGGAAGCTTCTGCAAAGCCAAGGACACTGTCAATAGGACAAAACGCCAGCCTTCAGAATGGGAAAAGATTTTCACCAACCCTACAAGTGATAGAGAACTGATCTCTAAGATATATGAAGAGCTCAAGAATTTATAGCCCAAAATCCTGAATAACCCTATCAAAAAATGGGGTACAGATTTAAAAAGGGAATTCTCAGCAGAGGAACTACGAATGGCTGAAAGGCACCTGAAAAAATGCTCTTCATCATTAGCCATCAGAGAAATGCAAATCAAAACAACTTTGAGATACCACCTAACACCTGTTAGATTGGCTAAGATAAAAGGCACTGATGACAGCCTATGTTGGAGAGGATGCGGAGCAAGGGGAACACTCCTCCATTGTTGGTGGGAGTGTAAGCTTGTTCAGCCACTTTGGAATGAAATATGGCGGTTTCTCAGAAAATTGAGAATCAGTCTCCCAAAGGACCCAGCAATACCACTTCTGGGTGTATACCCTAAAGACGCACATTCACATACCAAAGGTATTAGCTCAACTATGTTCATAGCAGCATTATTTGTAATAGCAAGAACCTGGAAACAACCTAGATGTCCCCCTACTGAAGAATGGATTAACAAACTGTAGTACATCTACACAATGGAATACTACTCAGCAGTAAGAAAAAACGATATCCAAAAATTCGCAGGCAAATGGAGGGATTTGGAGAATATCCTCCTGAGCGAGGTATCACAATCTCAGAGAGATAAGCAGGGGATGTTCTCACTCACTAGTGGGTTCTAAACAAACAAACAAGAAA
>PVIH01013834.1:29781-56658 GCA_004025045.1 Sigmodon hispidus
ATAGGAATACCAGACTCATTCTTGAAGGAGGGGGGACAAAACTGGATTTGACCAGGAGTGGTGACTGATCCAAGCATTATTGGATCAGTGGGACCATAGGACTGTCTGCTCCCTGCCCAGCGAAGGGATGGGGAGTTGCAGAGAAGAGAAATGTCAAGATGTGGTGGGAGGGGGAAGGGACCTTGAATGAGGATATACAGGGATGGGAAAAAAAATTTCAGAGGGAAAGCTGAACACATAGTAAATTTATGTGTAGCAATCTTATTTGCATTACCACCCTTGATATGCCATGCTTATGATTCTTATGCTGTTCATAGTTATTGTTAACTTTTCCTCATTTTAAATTCATGTTACTTTTTTTTGTTAAATATAAAATAAAAAAAAATAAAGCTATGGAGGACTTGAAAAAAAAAAAAAAAAAGAAAAGTCAGCATTGTGATCACCATGGAAGAGCTAAGAGTGACATAAAAAGGACCAAGAGATTCTCCCAAGACTTCCATAAACTAGGAGCTAGAAATTGGTTCTCAGTAATATGAGTCTCTCTGTGGATCATGCCCTGTCAACCTTGGTCCACAGCCAAGTGATGCTGACTTGGACTTCATTCTCCATAACTGAGTGAAAGAGTTCTCTTTTATTTATTTATTTGCTTGTTTGTTTGTTTTTATAGAACGAAGTCTCTTTTTTAATTCATGTATCCCCTTGTTCCAAATCTCTTCCCTCTCCTGACCCCTCCTGGTCAGCTTTCAGCCTCCCTCCTCCCCATTCCCCCATCCCCTCCCCAGAAAGGGTAAGAGGTCCCAAGGTTGATCAGCTCAGCATTCACTCCAAGCAAGCCTGATTTCCTCATCCTAATATCAACACTGGGTTAGGTGTTCCTCTGGGGGTAATGGGTTCCAAAGTCCCAGTCCATGCACAGAAACATTTGCCACACTTGTCATGATGACAACAGCAAGAAATTAATACACATAAAGTGATAGGGAGAAGAGAGTGACTGGGATGGGTGGGAGGGGAAAGGGAGTCTGAACAAGGGATACATGGATGAAAAATATGACTTATTTGATAATAAAAAATTATAATGAAACCATAACATTGGTCAATTTTAGTATCTGCTTACTTTGTGCCTGTACAAACACAGCTGAAACCATCTATTGTTGCACTCACCTTTAAATTTATGTAACTTTCATGTATGACCATACTTGCCAAAGATTCTTAATACATGTAACAAGTGTCTTATATTTCATCTATCCAAGTACCTCAGTGACAATTGTACATTTTTCTTTCTTTACTTCCATACTTTATCTGCATCTGCACTATATGAGATCTTGAATAATTTTATTCACTAAGAAAATACAAGCCACTGAAAGGAAATTCATTCAGAATACTGCTGTCATGCTTTGATGTTCAAACCAATAAAATCATTATAACTAGCTGAAACAGTAGATCATCTATGATCTTGCTTAACTACACTCTTTATACATTGTCCATCAAAGTCTATCTCCATTTGTTCATCTGGCAATAATTTTGTTTCCTATGTATTACCTTACCCTTCCCTCCTGAATTATTATCATTATACATTATCAAGTTTTTATGACATTTTATAATCCTTTTTTTCTTCTTCTTCTTTACTTATTTTGTATTTATTAAAAAAACAGTAAAATGAATTTAAAATGCTGAAAGGTTCACAATAACTATAAAGAAGATAAAAATCATAAGAATCCTTTAATACATGTTTTGTAATTATCCATCTTACTATACTCTAAAAAAGCCTCATTACTTTTATGGTCTCCAATTTTTCTCCTCTTATTATTTGTACATATATAGTCAATTTTAGATTTTTTAACCCATCTATTTCTCTATAACTGCTTTATGACTTTTCTCATTTCTGGAGCAAAATACTAAGTGAATGATTTCAAATAAAGTTAAAAAAAAAGAAATTCAAAAAAGATTCATTTAGGCTCATAGCCACAAGTCAGGAAAAAGATGTGGCTGGAGTGGGTTGTGAGTTGGAGACTGGAGTTTGCAGTTGTGACTTCTTATATTGTGCAAAATGGAAGTAGAGAATGCTAGGGAACCAAATCTAGGCTTCACCCTTCTGGGTTCCCTCTTATGTCTGCCTAGTAGATCTCACATACCACAGACTCCACAACTTTCCAATATAATGTCACCAATGTTAAAATGTCAATAGTTTAAACACACAATCCAGCAGAGGAAGTTTCACATCAAAACTATTATGAATTGCTTTAACGAAGGTCTCCAGTGATCTCTACATTATAACAGTCAGGGACCAGCCATGATGCTTTCTGAATTGTGAGAAGTGTTGACATGCGTTTGTCCCATAAACATTTCCCCCAAATGTAATAATGTCTTTGATTTTTGTTCAATTTCACCAAATCTTCTTTTTCATTCTAATGTTGAAGTATCTTAAACTCAGTTCTTGTTTTTCAATTATTTATGTTATTTTACTTCTTAGACAATATTGTCAGGACGATTAATCTCTTGATCTCTATTACATGTTCAGGTATATCTTTGGTTTCTTCTTTTGGCTGACTAACATATAGACTAAATCAATATCTCGCTCTCTCTCTCTCTCTCTCTCTCTCTCACACACACACACACACACACACACACACACACACACATACACACACACACATACACACACATATCAAAATAATTTAAGTAATTATTGATTACAATATTTACCTCTTTATACTTGATTGATTTTTTTTTAGTTTCCTTACTTCAGTTGATGAAAATATCATCTGTGGGGCTGGGGTGGATCTGAGGAAGATGGGATATGGAAAAATGCCATCTATTCAGATTTTATGTCCCTAAACTTTGAATGCTTTTTCATTTTTTGTTATTTTAAATGTTTTACATTCATAATTTTGTGGTGTGTTTGTGTGTGTGTGTGTGTGTGTGTGTGTGTCTGTGTATTTTGTCTGTGTCCTTATGTCTGTGTGAAGTCAGCGAACAACTTGCAAGAGTTGGCTTTTTCATTTCACGATGTAAGTGCCAGGGATCAAATTCAACTTGTCAGGAATGGTAGCAAGTGTCATTCAGTGCTCTATCTTGTTTTCATGTTCTATATGTGTCACATGAGAAAATTATTTTGACTCTATCACTGAAGTGTAATCTGAACCTGGACCTTCACCTCGCTCTGTCCTTGAATCCACTACCCCCTCTCTCATTTCTGTCACGGGTCTCCTAAGAATTCTCTATTTTTCTACCCTTTCTTTACACTATTTTTAGTACATAATTCAAAGTGTTCATTTTAAATATATAAAAAGAAGATGAGAATGTATTTTTTTGTTTATACCCTTCTAATTTCATTTAGAGTGAAAATGTTACAATAGTCTACAAGTTCTTACAGAATGGAACACCTATGCTATCTCTTTCTAAAATCTCCTTCTTCAAACATTCTTGCATACAGTGACCCCCTTAGAGTTTGACAAAATAGCCAGGCACATTCTTTCTCTGTGTTCTTTAATTTCCAAATGTGGTGATGGTGATTTTCTTTACTTATATCCGTGGTTAAATTCCTTCAGTGTGAGGTGTAAACCAGCCAACTTATTTTAAATTGCACTATAATAAAAATGATTAATTCTATATAATTGCATTTTCTTTTTTACTGGCAAGGAATTATATACTGTCAAGTAAACTCTACGGTAGACTTTAATTCTGTTTATGTCTGCAACGTGCTCTATGCCTTTTTCCTCTGGAATGTAAACTATCCCAAAACAAGACATTTGTTTCTCACCGTTCTTGAAACATAGTATGTGCTGAATATTTATTAATTTTTAGGCTGAACTGAGTTACTTAAGAACAGTTTTATAACAGAAATATGAATATAAATTAATATTGTAATTTTCTATTGCATGTCAATCTACAAAAAAATCACATCACTATTACAGAACTTAATTGTGATGTAAATTAACTCTTTGCTTACAATTGTTTCTAAGTTTTACATTGAAGAGTTAAATAAGCTATCCTCTTTATTACCAAGCATGTAAATGCCATGCTCAAAAAAAAGAGTTTAAGTTAGTTTATCTATAATGTGGATCAGTATGTAAATGAATACAATTTTTAAGAGTAAGATTACATGAAAATAATCATTAGAATATCAAAGAAACAGAATTTCTAAAGATAATTACATGAAGTATTTTAAGACAATATGTAACACATGATTTTTCTATTAAAATAATTTTTCTGTTCATTATAGTGCTTTTTAATTCTTATATGTGTCTTAAATTGGTATCACAACAGATGTGTCAACTAAATTATGTGCATTTTATATAAGAAATTGAGTAGGAATAGATCCAAGTGAACTGCTTTAAGTAGATGCTAGAATAGTGACTGCAGACTCAGTGTGAATATCTGTGTGATACTCACTGTGAGAATCCATTGTGTTTATTTAAGGAGGATTCTAAACTCAAGTTCTCATTTTGATTTAGGAAGACTCTTCCAAAAATGTTAGTTCTCTTGATGGATGGAACAGAGTTGCATAATAATGAGAATAGTAGCTGTTTTTCATACCCAGTCTGGGCACTCATATGTTCTGTTCTCGGCTTTTAGACGCTGTTGGATGATCTTCTTCAAGAACCTTGGCTAACTTTTTGCACATGACATAATCAAATACAGATGTGAATGAAGTGTTCCTCATTAGTGGGTCTGAGAGGATCAATCAATGACTGCTGGCTCTTTCAAGAGAATTGAAATGTGAACATACAAAGCAACCACTTGCAGAGGAGGAAAAAGTCTTCTGCATGATGAATACAAAGTTGAACTAAGAAAGAATGGATAAAGAAGGGCAATGACATTCAAAAAGTTGTGAAGATTTTTTTCAAGGGATGAGAAATTTAAATGATACAAATCCATAATATACTGTTAATAATTGCCACTGAGAAAGCCTTCAAACAAGCTTTGTAATGAATAAATCACTATAAAAACATAGTGCAGGGAGCAGGGGAATTCCACTCTGAGTTATGAAAACAGCAGCATATGGAGTCCCTGGCTGAGGTTTCAAAGTTTCAGAGAGCTAGAGAGTGACAGCGTGCTTCCACTCAGATGTAGTCCTGTATTCTATCTGCAATTTAGGTGTGATTACCAATGTGTGCTTTCTCCAAAGCTGACAATGAGGGATTATATATCACAAAAAAGAGAACATTATTTTTCTCATGGTAGTAATGACCTCAAAAGATTATCTGGAATTATTCTTCAAAGATAAGCATGTAGCAACTGCTAGAAATCAATGGAAGGAGAAACTAACACCAAACACAAATAGATACTATGTTTATGTTTTCTCTAATAATCATTATAAAATGTCTCTCTATATAAACACTTTTGTTGATATTTTTCAGTTTGTTAGATGCTATTATGACTACTTTTTCTGTAGATACTTTATCTTGTTTCGTCATGTGTCCTGTATATTTTGGCTAACAAGAACTTTATTGTTGAAGAAATAGAAGTCATATTTTATGTTGCTTTTCTCTGCTAGTCTTTACTATTGACTTCATATCTGTCTTAGTTTGCTGTCTTTGTCTGTTTTATGTTGTTATAATGAAACACTAAAGACTCGGAGATTTACAGAGACATAACATAATATAGTAATGACTTTAATTTAATATACCTGTATTTATATTGTTCTTTGTGCAGACTCAAATTGCTATATTTGGGTACTTTTAACCTTAAGCACTTGCTTTGTAATCTTTCATGAGTTTGTACTGTAACAAATAAATACCCCTGTTGTTTAGTTATCTTGGTATGCTTTTATGAATCCTTCATATATAAAAACAATTTTTTTATTATTTGACATTTTATACATAGTAAAATTAGATTTATCTCATCTGTTCTCCATGACATCCTTCAAACTCACCCCAAGACTCATCACTGCATTTTTCTCCTAACTTCATATTGTTATTATCATTATATCTATTATTACTGTTAATATTAGTAGTTACAAATTCTAATTAGTGTTGACCACATATAGTAAGAGGATATGATTATCAGCTAAGTTTTGATCAGAAAATAACATTTCACAGCTCTCTTCCTCATTCTCCAAATAATGCACATTATTTTCACATTCCATAATAACCCATTCTAACTAAATGGTAAGACTGTGTTGCTGAAAACTCCATCTAATTTGATTGTAAGGTACCAACATCAAACTCACAGGAAATCAACTTACTGTTCACTGCTGGGTAGCTTTCAAAGTGTTGGAAAGTATTACAGTCATTGCAAGGGGGAAAAGATATGAATAGTCCTATCCAGCACTGAATCCAGCATGCTATACCTTCCTACTAAGCAAGCTGTGCATATGGTACCATAGTTGCATAAAGGTTTGGGGATAACTAACTACTTCTGGGTAAATATGAGCCTGATAAACTGGAGAGATTTCATGTCTGGTGCTGTAAATCTTGTGAAAGTCAGTGAGTGGAAAGGTCATACCCCCAAGGAGGAAGCTATTGATGCTGTTTTGACAGAGAATCATGCTGTTGGACTACCTTCTTAATGCTTATAATCATAGAATTTTGCTTTGCTCAACTTTGGTCAGAAAACATTCTTCTTGCAATGGCGAGTAAAGAACAAAAAGACTCATGATTGCCCGAAGTGCTGAATATTAAGTTCCTATGAGTGTCAGGTGCTGCTGAGTTGTCAATACCTACCTCCCACTATCAAGGCCCAGGGAATATCAAGGAAGAGTGGATGGTAAGAACACAAAAGACATCTTTCATTTTTAAAATTTAATTTTACTTGACGTAAGATTTGAAGTTGAGAGGTATTTTATTCTTTCAATACTTTGAATATAGCTTCCCACTACCTACTAGCTTTCATTGTCTGAGATAATACATCAGATATTAAGCTTATCAAAATTTCTGTGTATCTGATTGCTTTTCTCAATTTGTCTTTAAGACTTTTTATCTTTAGACATTTGGGTGTTAGTCTCCATTTTTATCCTTCTCAGAGATTGCTGTATATCTTGAATGTGAGCATCTGTAATTTCACCAAATTAGAGAGATTTTATAAACTATTATTTCTTCAGTATTACCTCATTACTTCTTTTTTGTAATAATGAGCATAAATTCAATTTATGGTCAAATGGTTGGGACTATTGCTCAGTGGATAATATACTTGTCACATGAGGACCCCAGTTTAGATCCATAGAATCCATGAGAAACCAGGTGGCCTATCTCTAATTCCAGTGCTTTTACAGTGATATGGGTGCCAGAAACGAGAGAAATCCCAGAAGTTCACAGGTTGGATAACTTGTCATTCCATCAGTAAGTAAAAACAGATTTTTCATATAAATTAAAAAGCAAAGGTAGACATCTGAGATTGTCTTCTGCTCTACATGTGTGTCTTGGCACAAGAGTGCTTGTACTCACACACAAACATCCAACCACAAGTACACACATAAAAACAAACATAAAACTCAAATATGTTAATCTCCTCTAACAAATTCATATGTTGTATTTACTTGCTATTTTTAGTTCTATATTAATTTCATTTTTCTACTTCTTAAAACACATCTTACAACATTTATTGAAAACCTAAAACCTTAGATTATATGTTGTTAACCTTTGGATGTGGATTATTCCTTCTGGGAACTTATTGTAATGTTTTATTAATAGACATATTTGAATACATCTTTCACCATTCTCTAGATGTCTTTAAAAAATGCAAATTTAAACCATGGATTTTAAAAATTAGCATTTAAAATAAGATTTGAGACCCATGGAACTCCAAGAAACATCACTCTAGGATTGAATTTCTAGTCTGATTTTAATGTTGATTATTAATAATAGTCTTGATGTTATATTTTGCATTGAACTACTTTTAGTGTATAAATTAATTTAAGAATGATAACTTAGGTTACCTACATAGTCATTTGGGAATAATTTACTCATACTAATATAATTTGATAGATAGATAAATAATAGGGAGTTAGGTAGGTTGGTTATTGGTAGAAGAAGCATATCTGGAAAGGTAGATAAAGTATATTATTTTTCAAAATGACCCTGATTCTTTATTTTTCCTTGTACCTGGACACATTGTCTCCAACCCGAGGGCATACTCCACTCTAACTCTGGGTTCATCTTCATAACTTCCTAAAGTAATGATGAACAAGAGAAGCAAGCAAAATTCAAAGAAGGCTTGAAATATCTCCTGGCTCTACTTTCTTTTCTTTTGCTTGTCTGCATTCATCCTTAGAATACAGGGCTGAGCTGCTAGGAGTGAGAGGTATGGGGTATGACAATGGAATCACAACACATATTAGAAACCATTCATAACAAGTAGCCTGTTCCTTAGACCAGCCAAGATCATCAGAACTGTTGTTCTTAAACTGACTGCAAAGCAAAGCACTAAAGGCAGCTCATCCCAGTCTGCAACATCTGCACACACACACACACACACACACACACACACACACACACACAAACACATACGTACACATGCACCCACACATACACACACATGTACACGTACACATGCACCCACACTTGCACACACACACATGTACACATACACATGCACCCACACACACATTCATACACATGCACTCACACATGCACACACAAATACCCGCACACATGCACATATGCACATACTCATACATGCACACAGACAGACACACACACACACAAACACACACAAACACAAATGCATGCACAGAGACATAATTAAGATTTTGTACCTGTTACAGAGACAGTTACACAGTTGCCAGAGATATTGTGTTTCTTGTTCTCTTCAGTTTTAACCTCATTTTGATAGAGGAAATGAATTACTAAATTTAAGATATTCAAGCATATTAAAAATAAAACTTTAAAATTATAACAATGTAAGTCATTATAAGTTCTTTAAATTAAATTAACTCTTATAAAAGTATGGATAACTAAGTCACTTCAAAGTACATACAGAGTTTATTCACACCTGATCAGTAGACAGCATGCCATAGAGCACAGGAAAGTGGCCTTATACAATTGTTCAGTGTTTCTGTTGACACTACCATTATAAATTTACCATATTCGAGCCTGTCACCCTGCACAAAACTCAAATCCAAGTGGATCAAAGACTTCAACATAAACCCAGACACTTTAAACTTGATAGAAAAGAGAGTGAGAAATACACTTCTACGAATTGGCACAGGCGACCACGTCCTAAATATAACACCAGTGGGACAGACACTAAGACCAACAATCAATGAGTGGATCTCCTGAAGCTTGGAAGATTCTGCAAAGCCAAGGACACTGTCAATAAGACAAAACGACAGCCAAGAGAATGGGAAAAGATTTTCACCAACCCTCCAAGTGATAGAGGACTGATCTCTAAGATATATAAAGAACTCAAGAATCGAGAGCCCAAAACCTTGAATAACCCAATCAAAAAATGGGGTACAGATCTAAAAAGGGAATTCTCAGCAGAGGAACTACGAATGGCTGAAAGGCACCTGAAAAAGTGCTCATCATCTTTAGTCATCAAAGAAATGCAAATCAAAACAACTTTGAGATACCACCTAACACCTGTTAGATTGGCTAAGATAAAAGGCACAGATGACAGCCTAAGTTGGAGAGGATGCAGAGCAAGGGGAACACTCCTCCATTGTTGGTGTTCAGCCAACTTTGAACGCAATATGGCAGTTTCTCAGAAAATTGAGAATCAATCTTCCCAAGGACCCAGCAATACCACTTCTGGGTGTATACCCTAAAAAGGCACATTCACACTCCAAAGGTATTAGCTCAACTATGTTCACAGCAGCATTATTCATAATAGCAAGAACCTGGAAACAACCTAGATGTCCCTCAACTGAAGAATGGATTAACAAACTGTGGTACATCTACACAATGGAATACTACTCAGCAGTAAGAAAAAAATGATATCCTAAAATTCGCAGGCAAATGGATGGATTTGGAGAATATCCTCTTGAGCGAGGTATCACAAACTCAGAAAGATAAGCATGGGATGTACTTACTCATTAGTGGTCTCTAAACAAACAAACAAGAAAAAAGCCAAGCATGCCCAAGCTGCAAACCACAACCACTGAACAGCTTGGGATCAGAGACACCCTGAACTGACCCTTCGGACCCCACTCCAAGTATAGGAACACATGACTCACTCTTGAGGGAGAGGGGACAAAACTGGATTTGCCAGGAGTGGAGATTGAACTAAGCATTATTGGGTCAGTGGGACCATAGGACTGTCTACTGCCTGCCCAGGGAGGGGATGGGGAGTTTTGGAGAAGAAAAAATGATCTGATGTGGTGAGAGGGGAAGGGACCTTGAATAAGGATATACAGGGATGGAAAAAAAATTCAGAGGGAAAGCTGAATACAAAGTAAATATATGTTTAGCAATCTTATTTGCATTATCACCCCTGATAAGTCATGCTTACGATTTTTTTCTTCTTTATAGTTATTGTTAACTTATCAGCATTTTAAATTCATTTACTGTTTTTCTTGATAAATACAAAATAAATAAAGAAGAAGGAAAAAAATAAATTCACCATATTTACTTTTGTAAGGTCAGTCTCCTTACTGATCTACTCCTACTATGCCTGTTTTAAATGAGAAGCATCATATTATTTCAGGACAATTATTTCTTTTTTTGAGTTTTTTTATTTGCTCTAATTTTGATTATTTGTTTTCCTCTTCTTGCTTTAAACTACCGAGTATTTTTTTCTTTTTTCCTGTAGTTTGTTAATGTGCAATAATAGCTTGTTTTTGTTGTTGTAGTTTTATCTTTGAGGGCCTGCTACTGAGCTCTCAACTAAGTACAGAGACTATTCTTAGTTATAAATGCCCAGCCTTTGCGTTGCTTTTTTCTAGTCAGCTTTTCTAACTTCAATTATCCTATTTTTAAAAAACTACATTTTCCCTGGGCTTTTTACCTTTCTTTATTCTATATATCTTTCTTTCCTTCCTACTGCATTGCTGGCATTATGACTGTGTGGCTGGCCCTTGGCATCATCTTCTCTTTCTCCTTTTCTCAGTCCCCATTCATCTCTTGATTTCTCCTGCTATTTATTCTCTCCTGCCTGAACGCTCTGCTTATCCCTCGTCTGCTGAGCTATTGGCCATTAAGCTCTTTATTAGACCAATCAGGTGTTTTAGGCAGATAAAGTAAACCAGCTTTAATGAGTTAAGCAAAGGCAACATAAAATAATGCAATATATCTTTGCATCATTAAACAAATATTCCACAGCACAAACAAATGTAACACTACTTAAACTAATACCCCACAATACTATGTGGCACCATCCTGTAAACTGAGGATGGAGACGGATCCAGAGAGTTAGAGTCTGCGACCATCACAGTGAGGAACATAGCAACAATAGGTAGGCATATATCTTGGATAGTAGCTGAGAGCTTATGACTAAGTCCATAAGCAAAAAGCAGAGGAACTAAGTGAAAATGGTATGGGCTTTGCAGGCAAATGAATGGATTTGGAGAATATCCTCCTGAGTGAGGTATCACAAACCCAGAAAGGTAAGCAGGGGATGTACTTTTGCGTTAGTGGACTTTAAGCAAAAAAGGAAAAAGAAATGCATGTCCAAGCTGCAAACCACAGCAACTGAACAGCTTGGAATCTGAAACACCTTGGACCAGCGTATTGGATCCCATTCCCTCCAGAGGAACACCTGACTCAGTCTTGATGTTGGGGTGAGGAAAGCAGATCTGCCGGGAGTGGATGCTGAACTAAGCCACATTGGGACCTTCGGACCTCCTGCCCTTGCTAGGGATGAGATAAAGTGATATGGAGAAGGGGCGGGAGGGGGAAGGGAGTTCGAACAAGGGTATACATGGATAAAAAAATATGATTTTATTCATAATAAAAAGAATAATAAAAGAAATATTACACCCTGCCTCCAGTTGCATAATCCTCATTCTTTGCAATCAGTTCCAACAGCTGGAGACTAAGTATTCAAACTAATGAGTCTATGGGAGCCATTCTCATTCAAATTGTTACATTTTTGTTCATTCCACTAGTCTTTGTGTTTTAACTGATGTGGTCAGACCATTCATATTTAAAGTACTATTTTCTTATATTGTTACTATTATATATTAATATATTATATTAATTTACTATGTCATATTATAATCAATTACATTAATATTATATTAGTTATGTCATATATTATATCCATATTATAATAGTATTATTACTATTTTAAAATTATAATCACATTTCAAATAACCACATAATCACATTATAAAAGGTTTTCCTCCCATTTCTTACTTCTTCCTCTATCACCTCTGCTTCTAATTGGGTAGTTTTATCTAGATCAAGCTCTTTCCTCCCTTAGTGTATCAATCATGATTATTTTAAAAACACTATTATTGCTGGTCTAGAGTTTTAGGCACACATTTACAACTATATTATCTCTATATACTATACAACATCACTATGCTTTTTTATAGGTTATAAAAGTAGTTTATTAAAGTACTTACATTGCTTCTTTCCATTCATTGTGATACTTAAAAAAAGATTACTTATGCCTTATTCTAAAGGAATAAAATTATATTTTAAACAATTCAAATATATTCTTATCTACAAAAAAATAACTTTGTCATTACCTTCATAAAAAAGTCAGGTAAGACTTTCTTAATATAGTTTTTTTCTTAAGCACTTAAATCCTCAAATTTCTGAACATGACTTAAGTAGAAACTTTACAGAAATAAAAACCATAGAAATGATATATATATATATATATATATATCCTAACTTGATATTCCTCAATCTTATCTCACATAAATGAATCTTCATTTGTATTCATTCTGATAGTCCTTCTATTGTAATTGTTGTGGTTAGACTACTTATATTTTAAGAGATTATATACAAATATATATAGAATAATAGCCACAATATTCAAAAACATTTTTATTTTCTCCCCCCATTTCTTTCTCGTTTTCTATCTTTTCCTTTTATCTTTACCCCATAAATATATATATTTACTTTTGAATAGTTAAGGATAAGTGATATGGCTATTAAGAATGTCAAAATTATATATTATGTTCACTTCACTAAATGTTAAAATAACGTAACTAAATACATCACTAATACTTTTCTGTCTCTGCCTTTGTGTATATATATATATATGAGTGTGTGTGTGTGTATGTATATATATACACTTTTGGTCATTCTCCATACCCTTTGCCTTGTGTGTGTGTGGGGGGGGGCAGGTAGCATAGCACATATATATGTGTATTTGAAGACTTATTTGTTAGGGTCTTTCTCTCTCTCTCTCTCTCTCTCTCTCTCTCTCTCTCTCTCTCTCTCTCTCTGTGTGTGTGTGTGTGTGTGTGTGTGTGTGTGTGTGTTTGTGTTTAAATATGTGGAAATTGAATACTCCATTTCCACAGCAGCATGTGGGCAGAGGACTCTTACAGGAGTCAGGTTAACCATATGAGTCAAGGTCTTTTTTTTTTAAATTTTATTTTACATAGGAAAAAAAGGACTTTATTTTCTAAAAGAATAAAATAAAATAGAATGACAAGAAAATAAAAGAAATATGTAACAATGCCATTGTGTAGAATGAATAGTGTTGAGATCAAATGAAGAGCGGAAGACTATATTAAATATAATTTTCAGATCCCAAGTTGTTCAGTGGTAGTGATTTGCAGCTTGGGAGTTCTTATTTTTTTAAAGTCCACTAATGAGTATATCCCCTCCTTCTGGGTTTGTGATACCTCACTCAGGAGGATATTCTCCAATTCCATTTATTTGCCTGGGAATTTTAGGATATAATTTTTTCTTACTGCTGAGTAGTATTCCATTGTGTAGATGTACCACAGTTTGTTAATCCATTCTTCAGTTGAGGGGCATCTAGGTTGTTTCCAGGTTCTTGCTATTATGAATAATTCTGCTATGAGCGTAGTTGAACTAATGCCTTTGGAACGCAAATGTGCATCTTTAGAGTATATTCCCAGTAGTGATATTGCTGAGTCCTTGGGGAGGTTGATTACCAGTTTTCTGAGAAACTGCCATATGCATACCAAAGTGACTGAATAAGTTTACACTCCCACCAACAATGGAGGAGTGTTCCCCATGCTCTTCATCCTCTCCAACATAGGCTGCCATCTGTGTTTTTAATTTTAGCCATTCTGGCAGATGTAATGTGTTATCTCAAAGTTGTTTTGATTTGCATTTCTCTGATGGCTAAAGATGTTGAGCAATTTTTCAAGTGCCTTTCAATCAAAGGACACAGTCAACAAGACGAAATGACAGCCTACAGAATGGGAAAAGATTTTCAACAAGGTCTTACTTTATCCACTGATGCAAGATTCCAGATCATTCTGCTACTACTTTCTATATTGCCATAAAGTGTTGGAATTATAACTATTGACTGGCACATTTCAGGGACCCAAATTCAGATCGCCCTGGCTTGTATTGCAAGCACTTTTACCTACTTCTAATATTAAGACTTTCAAGAAACTTCTTTACATTTAATTAATCACAAAATAAGTGTTTATATTATCTTCAGTAATATATCTCAAAATAGTTTCCTTCTTTTAGTCTTGTTTTTGTACATCTACATATGTAACTATTTTTCTTATATCAGAAAAAATGCACTTCATTGCTTCTTGTTAATGTCAGAACACTAAAGACAAAGACCTCTGGACAAGCTCCCTAGCTGTCTGTTCAGAGTTCCTGAGTTCTCTCAATCCCAGGTGAGCTGTTTCATGTGAATTATACCTTATTTTGAAGGGCTCTCTTACTATTCTGGAGTTCATGGATTTGTCTAGATTGGCTGGTCATCAAACCCCAAGGATCATTCTGTCTCTGGCTACTCACATTATGGCTTTGTATTTTAATGTGAGTTCTAGCTATTGTACAGGTCCCTAGTCCTTGTGATGTTTTCATACAGATTTGTAGCACTATATACGTTTATTGTTTCTATTTTGTCTGTTATTTTAAATTAGAGCCTTTACTATGTGATTTATAGATTTTTAATTTTCTTTATCAAAACCATAATCTGGAGTACCTTCCTCTAAATCTAATGCTTATTTTTCTTTTACAGGTTATTTATCAAAATATTTAACATAGCATGCCTTGATATTTCTATGAAATAGTAGAAAATAAGAGTTGAAGTAAATAATCTTTTGGTGTGATGTTTTATATTTCTCTGTATAGAAATTCAGCTGTGTTTAATGTTTTAAGAAGTATGCAGCGTCCAGAGAATTCTCAACACATCTAGTTATATTTTTCTATGTCCTGTTGACTTTAGGATTTGCTAAGGCAGCCTTTAATTGTGTTTGTTTATTGCATTTGTTTCTGCTGTGATCAATAATTATTATAGTGAAGAATTACTGAAATGGAGAGAAAGCTTTGAATAGGTAAACAATAATCCACTTTGTGTCTTACTATAGTTTTTTTTTACTCTTTTCTTCTGACTTTTCATTATTTGAGACAGAAAGCAGAGGGTACTAAACTTCTTAATAACTTGAAATGCCAAACTCAGATAAAGCTCTGGTCAAATCTATTGTTATAGAGTATATCTTTATGCATAATTCCTTATACATATTTCAAAATAGATATATTTCCCAACATGACATCCAGCAACATGTGTGTGAAGAGGGAAGAGAGCATCCTGTCTCTTTATTTTCAGAACCTAGTGATAAATGAGAGAAATGTTTTCAGACATGATTACCAGAAAGAGAACATCCTTGCAACTATCACCTCCAGGAGTTTCCTATATTCTAGTCCACACTCAGCCTCTACTAAAATGCTAAGTTAATAATTCAGCATCCATTATAATTTTGCTCCAGTGCCTTTCACTTCAAGTAAGCTGATTTAACCGTGAATTTCTGTGGTTACCCATGCCTCTGGATAGGAGTATCTGTGGTTGACTATCCCTCTGAATTTTGGTGTTCAGTTTGGTCTTACAACCTCAATTTTCTGACAGTTCAAGCAAGTCATTTATTTTCTGTTTATTCTCCCTTTTCTTACTGTAAGGGCAGAAATGACAATTTTCGAGCTGTTTATACATCTGAGATGAAGCTAGAAATCTCAGCACTCTTCTTGTCTGTGAGCTGCCTGTCTTTCCTTCAAAGCCATGGATTTATGAATACTGAGGCTAGCAAAGGCAGAGTTAAGAAAGAAAAGACTAAACTAAGAATAGATCTTTGGTAAATCCATTTTCCCTGTTCACTGAGGTCTGGAGAAGCTATTCCCTTGACATTCAACCCAAGTACTAATTTGGTAGGAAGCCCTGGGATCTTTCCCCATAAGTCCAATACCATGAGCCAAAGAATGAAGTTAAGGTTAGAAAAAAAATTCCTCAGTTAAATGATCATCCTGTATTTTTTTGTATTTTTCTCTCACTGCCCAAGCCTTCTTTTTTCTTTTAAATGTATAGATAGGAGTTAATTTTATTGGTTTATTTAATTTGTTTAGTTATATTTAATAAACATTATACTTAATTTAAAATTAACACTATTTATTGAAACTAGGAAATTATGAACCAACTACTTAAAAACATATTATTAATTGTTTGAAAATTTCATAGACTGTATTTTGATCATATTCAACCACTCTTGCTCTAATTCCCTCCAGATACATCCATAACTCCATGTCCCCAATTCTTTGTTCTCTCTCTGTCTCTCTGTCTCTCTGTCTCTCTGTCTCTGTCTCTCTCTGTCTCTGTCTCTCTCTCTCTCTCTCACTTTCTCTCATCACTCATCATGTTTAGTTCATGTAATACATGCACTCATGTTTACTAAGACAGGGACCAGAATGTGATTGACTTACTAAGAGAGTAAACATCCTCAAAGAAAACTGACTCTCAATCTTCAAGAAGTAATGGAATGTCTACAATTCCTCAGACAGGAATGGGGGCTTATAAAAACTTCTTTTTCTTCCATGATAGTGTGATGACTACCTTGATCTTTCACTGTCAGCCACAGGGGCCATGAGTTCATGTGTACAGAAATGCTGTCATTTCAAAAGGTAATGCTTTTTGGTTTGTTTTAGAACTCTATTTCTTACAATACATTTGCCTTTTTTTTTACAGTAGTGATACCTCAGTGTGTGTGCTATAGATATCCCAATTGTGGCTGAGCTTATTTGTTAATATATATTCTCTGGGTTTTTTTTTGCCTATTTGTGAGTTTCATACTAATAGCCATCCATTGAACTTCTCTGATGAGGACTTAGAGACTTCTACTTGGTGAGAGATATGAATTTAGAGTTTAGGTCAAGTGTACACATTTAGCAGAGAAACAGTAGTAGCTTCATCTCCTAGGACTGTATGTTCTTTATCGATTGGTTATAATCATGCCACTATTGCATCCATAGGAATATCTTGCCAGTTCAGTCATTATTGTAGCACATAGAGTTCACAGCTTGGTAAAGCTGTTGATGACTTCTCTCCTTCAGCAGCCTGAATAGAATCTTTCAGTACCCTGAAAGGCTTGAAGATTTCCTCATCATACCATGACTCATGACCAATATGTGTCTTTTCTCAGTAGTAAATTCTAATCATCAAGTTCTTGTGTGAAGCCAAAAGCAATGACAATAGTCTGTAATTTTGAGTGATGCCTGGATACTTGGACCCACAACTGGGCTTTTAATCTGGCAACATATAGATTCTAGTAATATGACATCTATATGAAAGTTTTAAAGAGAAAATCTAGAGTAGAACAGTTGACAGCTATTAGCAAATGTATTTAGAGTTTTTATATGATAAGCAAATATATAGATCTTTGCTTTCAGTTAAATAAGAAAGTAAATGTACCTGAGATCAATGACCAAGCCTTGGATTTTGTCATGAAGTGCTTTTTGACAGAGATATCCACATTTATCAAATACTGTTTGTTTTCTGGAGATATGATTCAGTGGTTGAGAGCACTTGATGACCATTGATGAGGACTGGAGTTTGAATCCCAGCATCTACATAACTCTGATTATGGTTTTAAATGAACCTCTAATCCTTGGTGTTGTGAGGCAGAGCAGAACGATCATCAGAGCTTGCTGGCTTTAGCACAGTAACAAAACTTCACTTTTAGGTACAGGAAGATTCAAAGAAAGTGGAAAGTGACATATAAATGATACCCTGTAGCCCTTTCTGACACCTCTGCCTACCTGATATTACATTAAATTTTAGTTTAGTACCCATTGTCTTATCATTATCATTACTAGGGATTTATAACTCAGTAAATCAATTCTTCCTCTTAAGAATAAAATTACATACTTTCAGAGTTTACAAGTCTTTCAAGAACTTATTATTATCATTGTTGAATCAGAGACTTGCTTAAAATTCAGAATCACATTTAACTATAATATTCTTTGATTCTCAAGAATAAAAATCACATAAATTACAAGAAATATGATGGAAACAGCAAAGAATTCCAACATAAGGAATTGATCCAGAAAATACAGAATCCCTGGCTCTTTTCTTAAAATGGCTTAAAAATGAAGAGGAAATTAATCAGCATATCCTAGGATTATATTTTCTAAAGAAAAAAAATAATATCCCCAAATAGGGTCATAGAAATTCTGAATGTCCTTGGATTCCATTGTGCCATTTACATGAAACATTTTTTATTATTTTATCCATGTAATAAACATTAATAAAACTTTCCATTTAAAAGGTACTAAACCTGATACTGTGTACCATAATTCTCAGTTTTATAACTATCAAGAGAAAATACTATAGTGATTGAACATGACAGATAGAGAAATGGTAAAAGAGATGTTATTAAATCTTCTCCTAATTCAGGGACAAAAGAGCTGCTGTTCCTAAACATTCTGCTGTCTACATGGCTGAGCATCATATTGAAAAGGTAGGATGCAGGATCAACTTTTCTTTCTCCTTCCCTATGCAAAAGCGTTTGGGATGAGGGATTCTGCATATTAAATTCTCAGGTGACAATACTGGGAATTTTTCCAAATTTTTTTGAACTTCCTTGTCCTCAAGTTAACTCATTTATTCCATATACGCTTCATTACAATTTTACTTGTTCATGAAGAGAAACATTAAAAAGCAGTAAGTTTCATCATATGTCAAAATCTTCCATCTTTTCCAAAGGCATTACAAAATAAACATAAAGTTATCATTCTCAATTTGCTTGAGTGTGTCTCACACGATATTTATACAAACAACACAATGGGATTCTTTTTGATAAAGATAAATAATTGGGAGCTTCTACAACAAAATGGATTTAGCCTTGTTCTTCTATTGGGAGTTTCCAAAGAGGCTAAGGTGATTCTTTTGGCCCTGGGCCTTTCCCGGTTTGTCTGTCCTATGTCCAGTAGTACCATTCACCATAAACATTTGTTTTTCAGCATTATCTTCATCATCACTCTCTTACTGTCATCAACATTGCCATTCTCATAGGTATTAACCATTATGCTTTTATCCAATATTAATTGATTTATATTTATTAGTTTATGATATAGTTATGTATGTATTTTCCATATCTCTGTGATATAGAAGTTTCTATTCTCTTCTTTTGACAAATGGAATGTAAGAAAAGTAGTTGACTTATTTGGCCCTATACAATTTAAAGTGATTAAACCAGAAATGAAATACTGACAGCTTGGCTCTAGAGACCTTAGTTTTATTCTTTATCTTAAGAATCACCTTCAAGGCTAAGTTTGAGAACCAGATATAATAAAATAGAGAGCTGATTGCTTTCATTACCAGCATATTTGTACAATCTCTAGTTCTATATGGTTTTGCAACAAAAAGACCATGAATTTAGCATGAATGTGCTTTTCACACTATGTAGAATAATCTCTCTTGTGTAGAACCCTCTTTTTGCTGGGCTACTTTAAAACTTACTAAGGCATCCAAAATTGATACCATATGAAACAAAGAGGAGACTTCATAGAAACAGAATAAAATACTGGTTACTGAAGCCTAGGAATTGGATGGATGAGGTAGGGATATAAAGGGAATAATAAACACAGACAGTTGGGTAGGAGAATATCAACTGTTCTATAGAACACTAGGATAATTATGTATGACTATAATTAATTTATATGCATATAAATAGCTACTACAGAGACCTTTAAATGTTGCCAGCACAAATGAATGTCAGATATTTGAGGTAATGAATATGCCAGTTATACTGATCTGGCCATTACATTCTCTATTTGCACATTGAAGTGTCACACTGTACCTCACAAATACATATGATCTCTGTGTCAATTAAAATATAAAATATGTCTTTTCAAAGACTGACATCACAGTATTAGAAACTTGGCATCTACCAGCAACAAAAACCTACCTACAAACATCCCAAAGAGCTACACGATGTTCTTTCTCTTCCAGTGAAACCTCTTGATACTCACAAAAGGCACAGCCTTCCCTTGGCTCTTCACTGGGACATATGTCTCTTTAAAATTTTACCAATCCTTTATTGCACTAAGGAAAAGGGAAATTATCTTATGTTTCCAAGTAAAAAGTAATAATATGTCATTTATTATCTTCCAAATTTAGAGTTTTATTATCTCAGTTTCATTTATTGTGGTCATAATGGCATGTTCCATTCCAAACACTGCATTGCCCACAGTAGAAATCTATAAATAATTTTTAAATAAAAGCATGATTATTGTAAAGGCTCTTGATATGGAACAGTAACAAGTTTTCATGGAGAGACCAATAAAAGGAAATAGTCATAAAACAACCGAACAACTTGCCTTTGTGTTTATAAAGCAAGATGAGTGGTACTGAAATCTTTGTGCTTATTTTCATGTAGCTTTGCCTAATGCAGGTAAAATTTTGCAAAACTGTTATGGAGATGCATTAAAGACATGGATCTCTTTCAGTGGAAGTATCTGAAAACTTGATTCATGAGCTGAAAAGAAAGCAAAGTTGTATGGAGCATGGAGGATAGCACAACTGCTTTTACATGTAAACATATGATTGGAATTATTGCTAGGAAACAAACATGGAGAGTTAAGATCATTCACCTGATCAACTTTCAACTTCAGTTGTCAATCTTTCCTTTTTATCTTGAGTTTGGATAAATCCTACTGAGGTAGCATATGATAGGATACTATTCAGAGGGAGAGGCTGGAGATATCTCATTGTTTAAGATCACTGGCTGCTCCTGTAAAGGACCCAGGTTTGATTTTGAGCACTCATATGGCAGCTCATAACTCCAGTCCTTTCAGGGGGAGATACAATATTATTTTATGACTTCCATGGGTACCAGGCATACACATGGTTCACAAAAATCAGGCAGGCAAAGCAATCATGTATATGTATGTGTGTGTGTATGTGTGTATCTATGTATGTACATACACACATATAGTGTATATGTGTATGTATATATGTTTATAATATATTATAAAATAAAAGTAATTTTAAAACAAAATACTCTTCAGGTTTTTTCTCGTATCACTAAACATTCTTTGGACTCCTTCATGGTTGTGGGAGATGAAGGAGACTATTGTATAGAACACCAGCCTTAGAGATCTTCTCTTATCAGTATCTTATTCTCATCTTTGGTTTTTCATTTTGTTTTGTTTTGTTTTTGATCTGTGAACATTGTATAATCTATAAGACAGAAATTTTTTTATTGACATCAGGAAATAAATACAAATTGGGCTAGAGACATGCATATGTATGTAAGGACACCTTCTTCTTACCTCTACTCAAAGTACATACTCTCTGGTGCTTATCAAAGTATTTGTCAAAGAGTGTTCATTTCTTTTCCTAAAAAGGAGAAAGTGAAAGTGATACATGCACATACTTTCAGGGTATTGGGAAGGCTTAGGGAACTTCATAAAGCATTCTGGTTGCACAGAGAGTAGTCTCTAGTGAGTCTCTGGATTCACTTCTCTTTAGAGTGTACTGGGATTTTTTAAAAAATTTACTTGTGCTTATTTGGACAGGGTGGCTATTTCTCTCTAGCTGACACATTCTTTCAATAAATGATCTTGACAAAATTTCCATGCCTCAGTTCCCATAGTCCCAAGAGAAAGGTTCTTTCCTCCCCTATCTGCAGCCTTAAATAATCTACCTTTCAAGAGAAAGAATGCTGGCTTCTATATACTGTGAGATCCACACACAGTGGAAATGTCCCATTTTTCTCCCATTCTTTTTCTCTTACACATTCAACAAGGCAAGGTTATTTTTATGATTCCTTTATTTTATTCCAAAGTTTAAACTTGTTTCCTTTCTTGCCACATACAAGTCTACAGAGCAGAAATAAATTATTGTTCTTTGTTTACTCAGCGTCTCCTCTAGTCTCTTTGGAGAGATCCTCAGAATCTCCTATCTTTCTTAAGCTGTGTGAAATACGGTGACATGAAATGTTGTTCATATTTAATTTTCCAAATTTAATAATACGCATTTTTTTCTTTTTTTCCTTGCCTCCACAACGAATTCCCATCTCACAAATAACTGCATAAGTTTAAAATGTACTTAGAAGACTTTTCTACTTTGTTTTATGACTTTGTGGGTAAATTTTCATGTTGACTAAAGGAAGGGTAGTACAAGATGTCAAACAAACATAGTTTTACTTATAATTCTTCAGCATTTCTGCATGGTAGTTGTCTTAGTTAAGGTTTTTATTGTTGTGAAGAAACACTATGAACACAGAAACTCATAAAGAAAACTTTAATTGTGGTGGCTCTTTTATATCTTTAGGTGTTTCATCCATTGTCATCATGGCAGGAAATGTACAGGCAGTCATGTTACTGGCTACATCTTAATATGCAGGCCACAGAAAGTTGACTGAGACACTGAGTGGTATCCTGAGCATAGGAAACCTCAAAGCCTGCTTTCACAGTGACAATTCTTCCAACAAGGCCATACCCATTCTAACAAAGCCACAACACCTGATAGTGTCACATGATATTAGGGGACCGATTAAACTCAAACTACCATAGTAGTCTATACCTTTCTATCTGTAGGGAAGTTGGAAAGCTCAGAGCTCTACTTTCTATAACCTCTTTCTACAGCGATTCTGGATTGGTCATGTGAGATACTATAAAGACAGCAGTGAATGGGATATGGCTTACTGATAGTTGAGAGTAGACTCACTAATAAGCAAAGCCATATAAATATCAGATTTCTCCAGTAGTCACTCTGTGTCCAGTATGTAGTGTCTTAGATACTGAGAGACAGGAGTGACATAGGAGCCAATTTGAGCTAATTATTTGCTACCTTGAGCTTCAGCATGATGGCTTCTGGGATAGTTACAAGTACCTTTATTATTCTATGTTCAGATATTTTGTGTCCAATTCCAAGACTAAATCTAATCTACTCATTCTTTTTTCTACTGATCTGGAAAATATCTCATTCACCATAAATAAACTATTTAAATACCTGGAGCTGTTTTTTTTTTTTTTTTTTTTTTTGGCTCCAGCAACTAATATAGATTAATGCATTCTTTCATTGCTAATTTATAAATTATGAATTATTGGGACTTTCCATTATGTGTTTCTCCTACCAAGCTCACACAGGCTCTACAATCTCAGTTCTTAGAATTTTTTTTCAACATGTGTGTCCTCAATATGCCTTCAAGAATCTATCAACTTTTCACATTGCAGTCTCTTACATGTGCCATTTACTCATTAATACATGGCACCCACGTACCCCTCCTCTTTTCTTCCTTTGCTTTCCCACCCATTTTAAATATTTTTCAGGATTTTTGAGCCCTTAAAGCAAAACTATTTCTATTGCATTTGCCATGTATTTCCATTAATGATCTTGCCATAAATTTCAGAATTAAATTTAAATCTTATAAACTATATCTTATTAATCTCAATCTACTATTGAATTTTCTCTCAAATATGTAAAAATGGTTCTAATGATAATTATGCAATAATTGTCTATTGGAAGCTCCTGATAGTCTATTTTATATTCTATGCACCTTACAACCAGGTATAAATAGTAGTAACCTGTTGTGTTGAAAAATGCTAAACAATAGTCCAGCAATAACTAATTTTCTACACACACAAGCTATGTATATAAATATTATATATGTTTCATTGGTGAGTCTACCATGTGTCCAGCATATGTATTTGATATGGTATGATTTAAACTACCAGAGGGAAATAATTGAATCTTGCCAGTTTGTTTAATATGGGTACTAAATCTGTGAGTTCTTCAACATGCAACAGGAGGGTAATAATCTAAATATTCAGTTTTCATCTGTTACAGTGCCATCATGCCTTTTGTTCTTGAACAGATAAGTTGCCACATTTATTATTTCATATGCTCAAGGAAAATTAAAACTGTCTCCCCCTTTGAGAAGCAAATTTACAATATGTGACTATTCTATTGTATCCTCAACACTGGAATTTTTATTGTGTTCAATATTTGAATATGGCATGGCAAATGGCAAATTTTATGACAAGTCTTCTAATAATATTTAAAAGTGCTACATTTCTCTATAAAAAATTTCTTTGTTCTCTTTTATTTTGTTATAATATTTTCCACAAAAGGAAAATAAGTATGTAATTATGAGAATTATAAACCAAAGGATATATAAAAATTTGTCATTGCTTAATAGAATTTAAAAGAATCTTGACTTTTTCTGGCACTATGTACTTTTTAACAACTTAAAATTAACTGCTTTACCATTACTTTGCATTAAGAAAGATGTTATTCCAAAGTAACATAAAAGTAACTTTCAAAACTGAAATTTATAACCACTATTACATGCTTTTATGTTTTCTTTATATGACACCCAAAGCCAAAAGTCAGTAATGAGTGTGAAATATTTATTAGAGATGAAAGTATAAAACGACCATAATAGAAGACTGACAGATTTTATATTGTTTTAAAAGTATTTCTAAGCTCTCTAAAGAAAAAGTTTCCTCCTCAAAAATCACCCAGCAAATGTGTTTTGTGTATGTGAGATTTTCACATAAAGTACATTTCAATTCACTTGAATAAACCACAAATAGCTGCCATTTTGAAAATAAAATTGCAGTTTCTTACTTATTAAACAGTGTTAGAAACTTTTTGATGAGTTTGTAGAGCAAATTATGTTGTGTTTGCACTAAGTATCTATTCATTTTATGATCCCTTTGAGAGATGAATTATTAAGAAGTGAGTTCTGGCCCAGCCAGGGCTACATAAACTTGGTCTCCAAACAAGAAAATGTGCATGGCTCAGAGGGAAAAGGCACTTGTTATCCAGCTGAGTTTGATCTCCAGGATGCACATGACTAAGGGAGAAAACTGATTCATAGTTGTCTTTTAGCCTCCACACAATCACAGTGGCATATATGTGCCCACATTCATACATTATCTTGTAAATATAAAAAGAAATGCACAAAATAGTAAAAATAGAGGGTTAACACATTTTAAGGATTGTTATTCATAGGAATGGTTATACTAGGGGAATGGAATTGTTAAAATTTGTCTTTGAGCAGATACTGTTACCAGGTAGTGGAGGTGGATAGGGGAAAGAATAGTGCAGAGTAAGGAACTATGCCTGTTGGTTATTGGTTCCTGGTTTCCTAGCCATTGTGCCAGTGTACATTTCAGTTAATGTTGCCAAGTATTAGAGGATAAGTCCCAGAGCCTAAAGGATATTAGAAACAGCAAAGTAATACTCTAAATGTCTTAGAAGGGTGTCCTCTTACAAAAGGGTGACGTTTGTAATACTCTCACTAGAATCATCCTGAACTGAAGTTATGCAGGGAAGACAATGGAGGAGGAAGAGCTCTTTGCTAGGTCCACTAACTACATCTAGAAGACAGTTACAACTGTAACCATGGATCTGATCCATATGTGATCCATATGTGCATTCTGGGAAGATACCTGTGTTTACTGTGCACAAAGTTCATTTACAACATCTGAACTTCATAATTGTCCTAAAGGAGAGCTTACGGTTAAAAGTACACCGTGGCAGAAAAGTTTCCTCTTGAACACAGAATTGTTAAGCTGTGTCTGGACAGTATGAGTTAATTCATGTTGCTGTACTAGCTGTGGAGGGGCAGAGGAAGGTTCACAGAGCAAGATCTGCAGTGCTATGTTAAGATTGTCATCAGGAGAACCCCTGCTGTAGGTGCATCTTCATTAGTCCATGGGAATACATTTATTGAGCAGGAATACACCTTCATATTTTAATATACAGATCTGAAAATAAACTTAGGAATGCTGTTTAAAAAGAGAGAAAATTTACTTTCAAACCATGTGTGTTCAAATTTAAGTTAATGGCTGTCAGCTTCTTGTAAATCACCTATATTATATTTAGGTATTCTCCCTGTATTCCTGATCTCTCAAACATAATGAGAAAAACTCAAAGCAATACCACTAAAGTCAGGAACTAGACAAGGATGTCGTCTCTCCCCTTATCTATTCAATATAGTTCTTGAAGTTTTAGCTAAAGCAATAAGGGAACGAAAAGAGATTAAGGGGATACAAATTGGAAAAGAAGAAGTGAAGCTCTCTCTATTTGCAGATGATATGATTGTATACATAAGCGACCCACAAAATTCTTCCAAGGAACTGTTACAACTGATAAACACCTTCAGAAATGTAGCAGGATATAACATTAACTCAAAGAAATCAGTAGCCCTTCTATACACTAAAGATAGAAGAGCTGAAAAAGAAATAAGGGAAACATTACCCTTCATAATAGCTGCAAATAGTATTAAATAGTTGGAGTAACTATAACCAAAGAAGTAACAGACCTATTTGACAAAAATTTTAAATCATTGAAGAAAGACATTGAAGAGGATATCAGAAAATGGAAAGCTCTCCGATGTTCCTGGATTGGTAGGATCAACATAGTAAAAATGGCAATTCTACCAAAGGCAATCTACAGATTCAATGCATTGCCCATCAAAATCCCAACACAATATTTTTTGGACCTTGAAAGAACAATACTCAATTTCATTTGGAATAACAGGAAAGCCAGGATTGCCAAAACAATATTACTCAACAAAAGAACCTCAGGAGGTATCACCAT